>OY776111.1:514385174-514573234 GCA_963675035.1 Allygus modestus
AGTATTTAGTTTGAAGTTTCCCCTACTTTATAACATTATATAGAGATAATGGGAATAATTACGTACTATATTACTGTCAATTATTAATTGTTTGCATTTAGAAAAGCATTATTCCGTTAGTGGGGCAAGCATTTGACAATTTACTCTCACGTCCACCTATTGTTAAGTACAAAATATGAATGATAAAATATTGAAGTGTTTGCTGCTTAATATTTTTTTACAATGTATTTAAGAATTTAATAGTTTTGAACGAATACAAATAACATCAATTGAATTTTTCTATAGCCTTACTGATTTTATTATAGGGTCTTATATAGTATAGTTTCAGATACCTATCAGATTTGGAATAAATCCCTAATAAATTAAGCGGTAAAGTTAACACCACAAGTGTAAAACATATAGAACATATTTATTCTGTTAAAAATTACATGAAACTCATAAGACCATAAATAGTTTTTTTTATCATACTGTTTATGTTAGGAATGACCAAGTACATGTTTTATCACTACAGTCGTATTGTTTTAAAATAAGTTTTTTTTTTGAACCAAACGTTTCTTTTTACATACTTAGAGAGCAAGGTATTACATAAAGAATGGCAAAATAATTAAAACATATATTTTTAACTTCCGTAGTAAAATATGTAATAGTCACCGTCATTTAACTTATATAATTGATTGATATTTCGTCAGTCACATTGTGTAATAAGTATTAGGTTTATTTTGTTACCTTTGTAATTATATGCAGTTTTTTTATTTTGTTTCCTTAAAATTGGTCTACTTTGAGAGTTAAGTTTTATAAATAAGAACACATTCAATAATAAGGATCTGAGGGTAACTAGACATTTATGAATATTAAGTTTAAGTATTTCCCCTACTACAACTTTATCTGAATAGTTACTAAGTGCTAAACAAAGCTGTAACTTAACAATAAATCTTCTTAGAAATTAATTTTGAAATGGAGTATTTACAGAACTCTGTGTTAAAAGCAAACTTGTCATTACTCTAACAGATGAGTTCGGATTTGTTCATATAAAAGTGTTTTTTTTCTTAAATTCTGTAAAATGTGGTTGGGAATTGAAAAACTTCTTGACAAGGGTTAATAAACTTCTCTGTTCTATGGAAACTATCCTAGAACTTCCTTATGAAGGTTGTTTGGCTAACAAATAAACTACACCTTAAAATTATTCGTTTATATTAATTTATTCGGACGTCTGTAATATTTTAAAACCACGATCAATTTAGTTTTTAGCTTATTTGGCATATTATATAAAATGAAAGTCCTAGTTGCATGTAAAAGTCCAGGGTAATCAATTACCTTGGAAGCATTGATTAAGAGTTTAAATAATGTTAATTAATATTTGTCGATTATCCTTATTGTTTATGTTTTGTTTATTAACACCATTGAGGAGCAAATTACTTAGGTTGACTTATGATACTGATGATTATTGTGCTACTATATGCATTTAGTCAAACTAAATAAATGTCTAAAAAAAAAAACTTTTAGTATCATGTGAGACAAAGCATGACCTAAACCTGGGGACATGTGTTTTTTTTGTGTGATTACATACTTAATAAATTTGTATTTAATGTTGTAAATAAAACATGTACTATTTTAATTTACTATTCACTCGTGTTGTTGTAGTATTATTGATTTTGTTTTATGTTAGTTTTAACATAAAAATAACAGTACTTTTTTATTATAAAAATGGATAAGGTATATAGACAATTTAAACTCGATGTTAAATAATAATTTTAGCATTATACTTGTACAAAATATGGACAATTTGTTTGTAATTAGATTTATTAAATTTAATTAGGATTTATTTTATTTTATTTCTTTCATTAATTTCTTGTGGCAAAATATGTTTTGTTTTAAAACGTATAAATAAGATTAAATTCAAAAATAACAACAAATTTTAATAAAATATCAAGATAAATAAATAAGTAAATCCTAAACGTTATAATAAATCTTACAAATATAAATAAATGAAACAAAAATTACATTGGAAAAGACATAAACATTTTGTCTTCGTTATTTACTTATAACACAATCTCAGTTTTGAAACAATAACCTTATTTTTAAAGTGGAAACGTGTTGATTAAAATAAAAGAGTTTTAAGACCAATCCCACTTGAGAGATTGCTTGTTCAAACCCGTCGTTTGTGGTGTAACCATTAGACAGCGCAGTACGTGAGGATTGAAGGCTCTCAAGAGCTTACTGCCACTATTGTTATTATTAGTAGTTGTACGATGGGTGAGATGATTTAATGCATCACATATTTTACTAGCCGACCCGTTGCAGTTTTGCCCGCGTAAACTATTATAGTAGTGTGTTCTGCATTCTGTGAATAGTCTGTGGAACTTCTAAAAATCAAGATCAGCTATCTGAACTTTCATCAGGTCAAACCAAAGTGATTGTACACGAGGAATCCATGGGACCTTTGGGATCCAGCGGAGCGGAACACAGGGGGAATTTCGTAATACCGATTCTTAGCAATCATCTAGGGCCAAAGAGGAACCTATATGTCAAAATCCAACTCTGCAGGCCTTATAGTGATGGAGATTTTGAGATAGGTCAGTCAGTGGTATTTGGATTTTATGTATGAAGATATGTGAGAAAAAAATACAGTTCAATAAAGCTTTGATGCTTGTAATATGAAATTTAAAATAACTAATGCATATAATATTGTTAAGACATGAAGCATAAATAACAAAATAACGCGTTACAAATAGTAAAAATTAATATCGAAGCTAAGTGAAAGTAGTTGCAATATATTATAATTGATTTATAATAATTACCTAGTAAATAACTAGCTAATATGGTAACCAAACAGATAATTTACCAAGTAAGAGGTACGTTTAGGACTGGCGAAGAACTTGTTAATTACCTAATCACGAGTAATATTCTGCAGACAGATTAATTATTAACAGACTTAACGTGATTAACAATGAAAGTACTAAACATATTCTAGCATATTGACATCATATGTAATAAATTTTGCAGTATAACAACTATTAGATTTATCTTATTACCTTATCAATAAAATAATTTATGTTTACTTACTAAATAACACAACAATTATTACTTAGTTTAAAGTGTTTTCCTCAATTATAACATTTCTATCGGGTTCTGTAAATTAAACATTGGGGACTAAAACCACCTAAACCCTCGCATGACTCTAGAGCAAGAAGCGCCTCTGCTATCGACAGGTTCTGCCCCATTTGTATTTCCCACTTCAGGAGGAGTATTTGGGTCAGATATGTCAAACTATAATCGTGAATTTCGAGTTGTTTTTAGCTAGGCCACTCCTAACTATTATTATGAAAAAAAAACATGAAACAATCAACTATCGATTATCTGATAATGATTTTTGTTACCCGACAAACGATTAGTCTAAATGTGTCTTACATTTTCTTTTCTTTTAAGAATACCATTTTCAGAAGTAAAGACAAAACTATGACACGCACAAACACACACACACACACACACACACACACACACACACACACACACACACACACACACACACACACACACACACACACACACACACACACACACACACACACACACACACACACATATATATATTGTCATTTTACATTATTTAAGAACTACAAATTTAGACCTAGTATTATAGATAAATATCGAAGTAACTTTCTATGTTCAACGAAAGCTCTTTAAGAGGCAACAGTTCTAAGGCTTCAGTCATTTATCTTCATCACAACAGTTTTCCAATTTTCATCAACCTGTTAAGGTACAGATTTTCTCAGCACAAGACTTATGTTTAAAACATATTTTTTATTTACTTTTGTTTGATAGGAAGAATACAAATTACGATTTATATTAAGGTAATCTTATCTTACTAATAGTATAAGGCTGAAACCTTGTGAGTTTATTTGTTTGTTTTTTGGGGCTCAATCTCGCTCCAACTCATATAACGACTTAGCTGATTGTTGGTAGGAAGGTAGCTAATATCGTTAAGTAACATATAAGACTTTTTACTATTTAAAATTTGTTTATGGCTTTTCTCTGGTGGCCAATAAACTTTCCATGTTAACGTTATGGATACTATCATTTACCGGATCTGATGATGATTAAAACAGGTATTCTGTATTTTTTTATTTACATAAATATTTTAAGTTTATTTATATTTTGGTTTGCACTTTTGTTGCACGTTTAACCACAGAAGTACCTGTATCATAATAATTCCATTGAAATGCAAATACAATTTGTCTAAAAGGTTAGATTTAATTACGCATCTAACAAACAATATACTGTACGTTTACGTGTGGGAAAGGGGATATACAACTTTCCTCTGAGAGGTTTATGGATTTTTTTTTATGTAAAGAGATAATTTCTGCTTATAAAAAATTTATAGCTTGATATTCAGCTACTAAAAGATCAAATAATTTGTTTTATTATTGGGAAGTTTTGCAATGATACATTACAATCCGTAAATTAACCGACTGGTTTATTGAAACCATTGGTTCACATTGGTTCGCATTTAGCACGCAAATGTACTTTAAATTGTATTAATGAATCGAATGCTACTCACACATCCTCCCATATTGTTTCTTTTTCACTGACATAAATTCAACATTCATTTAATAAAATACACTATTTATGTATGGAATATTCACAGTTTAGTAAGTATTTATGAATATCGGGTAAACAATTTTAATAGGTAAATTAAAACCTATTAATACATGAGGGAAATAAAATATATACTTGTTTGTGAGTGTTAGAATTGATTTATATGGAGATGGCAAACCAATTAATGGTTTATTTATTACTTCAAAACTTTGTTTTGGCTATTTTTATTTGTTTTCTTATAGCTATCATTTTATAATAAGTCAAATTTGAAAAATACATTTGTAATATAAAATTTTAAAGAAGATAAATGTACAATACACAAGCAGAGTAAACAACAAACACATTATTAAAACAATGCCAAGGATAGCTCAAGGAGACAATGTAACGTTTACTTTAGAAGGTCCTGAGACACACTGCGACCCTGATTGTCTGATGGTCAACATGCAGAATGCCTTAGAGACCCCAGACAGTTGAAATACATCACTCTGGTTAACTTGTATTTTTAATTAATATGTTATATTAATATGTACTTAAAGGCATTATCAAGTTTAGACAATCATTTGATTTGTTGAAAAAATTCGAACTATTTAAAATACTAAAAAACACGTTTAACCACCAACTCAGTTTATTTTTGTATGTATTATTGCTATTACAAAAGATATTAGGAAATGAGTTGTAAAATAACTTTAGTAAGTAAAGTATTTTACTTATTAATTGGAATTCTCAGACGTAGAGAGAGAAATATTAACCCAAAATGACGAGCAACGTTTACCTTTTAATTATATTATTGGTTGTTAAAGCTCAAATTCTAATAAGCATATTAAATAACACACTTAATATAATATCACACCAAATTAAATAAATAATACAATGCAAATTTAAGTATTGTTTAGTAATTATTTAAAATTTAAATGTAAATAGCATCCACTGGTTTGTAGTTTATGACGTAGTTTCCTGTATTTATGGTGCATACGGCTTTAACTAATGCGACGACAGTACGGACTCTACTGCAATTCCACAAGTTAATCCATAAACCACAGGCTTAGCCTCAAATGCTCTACCACCTGAGGCTAAGTTGGTCGTGTAACGAGCTTCATTCGTTCCGTTGATTTACATGTAATCAAATTGTAACATTTAATTGAGTTTATAGATAAATATCAGTAGATTATTGCTGAGTTTAGATTATTGCTGATCAACTGACATAACCTAAGATCCTGTCGATAATAATGCCAAATATATATATATATATATAAACCATCGTCTAAATGTGTGTTACCGTGGAAAAAAATCCAGGCAATATTAAAATTGACTTAGCAACATATTAGTCAGACGCAGACCGATTTTTTATGTGTTAGTGATAATGTAGTTTAATGTTTTACTATTTCAAGATTATAAATTTCCAATTTCCTTTTGTTTTTAGTTTTTTTTTTTTTATGGAAACCCAAACGCTAACATATGTGAACATTAAAAGTGTGAAACCGAATTCTCTACTTTTATAAATAGTCACGTAGAAAGTAAGGTGAAATTTGTTAAGAGTTTTCTCGCAAGTTTACAGCCCTGGATTGGCAGGCCTTCTGATCAAGTTTGTTTTCCCGCCAATCACGGGTCTGACTTTGGTTCACTTGAAATTCCTTTCAATCATTTCTTTATTTGCTTAGATAAATACATCGAACGGCTATGCAGCTTTAGAAAATACAATACTTCAGATGTTTATTGTGGCATTGAAATAATAAATAATCTAACTTAAATAAATCTCTGAATCCGGGCTAAAAAAAATCCTCTAATATATAATTTTGGGGGTTTATATGAAATGTTTAATGGATTATTTTTAACGTAATATAACATTAAAAAATTCAATTCCTTACATTTTTTGTGGCAAACTTTAGTAGACAGCTTTTAAATTTGTATCCCACCTTTTAATGAAACTATAATAAGGTACTTCACCTTTTACATTTAAAACCAAATATCTGTTTTTTTTTTAGTTATACACAAATAAACGGATTTACATCATTGACTTGTCTCCACCATTTATTCGTTTAAGGAAGCACAGAGTTCATCATTGGGTAATAACTCTTGTGCTAAAATAAATATAAATAATGTCAAGGTCTCTTTACTGAAAATATATAGCTCTAAGTGTGTAGTAAGTCCTACTAAGTGTATTTATTACCTTCTTCCATTTATTTCTCATTTCTCCTGTAAATTGTAACTACACTTTTTTTTAATAGTACCTTATTAATATATACGTTTTCATATTTTTAAACAATTGTTTCCATATTTTGTTATGCTCGTAGAATACAGAAAATCATGGTAGTTAACTTTCATTGTTTGTACAAATTCTATTCTAGTAAAAACGGTAATATCAATAAAAAAAAAACATAAAAAACTGCATAGTACCAGCGTCTTACAAATGGAACGTATTATATAAACAAACCGTATTGATTTTTCAAATAAATAAAAAAAAATTTTGAATCAGTCTTTACCCTGAAAAATCAAAGGGTAGATTCGTTGAAAAGCCAAACGCACTAATTCTTTTACTCCTGGACTAGAAGGGTCGTCCAATAGATCTTGTTAACGTTTTTCCGGGTTTGTATGCGTTGAACCATGTATTAGCAATTACTCTAAAATGCATTTACGTAATTGGATAACCTCTGAACTGAATGTTTATTTCGTTTATATACTTTAGTGTTTACTGAAATGAATAACTTTTATATTAACTCCAATTATAGGATTAAAGTACAACTTGGTTTCCCTTAGGGTATAATTTATCTTCTTTATTTAGATAGATATGTTATGGAACCTAAGGGTATCAATATTGATTTTATGAGGAAGAAATTACGAAATTTGCACAAAGTTATTAGGGTGTTTCCTGAGGACACTTAAACTATCTTAGCAAGTTGGGGGCTACTTCGTCAGTTATATATTTTGAGGTATGTGTAACTTAAAACAAGTCAAAATTCACCGCGATATATTTTTATCTTGTACATCTTTAATTTATTAAATTTACATATCTAACATACGCCTCATTGGTTTTCTATACTGTATAATATACTTGTAAATTATATCATTGATACAATATCTGTCAGAACACGTTTATATTTAAAACTATAATAATTGTAATTACTCCCCTATAAAATAAACTCCTACTAAAAATTGTTATATTTTTATTATTTCCATAACTATTATTACTTTATTCTAAACAAAAAATAATATTAGTTTTTCCTGCACAATATAAAATACATTCAAGTATCAAGTATATTCAATGATCAAGTTTTCCCTCCAGGAGAATCCATATAAATACAAACAAAAGCTAAATGATAATATTTACACAAAACTCATATATCTGATTGTTTTCATTCATCAAATAAAGGAACCATGTTTGTTACAAGAGTAATTTTTATGGATTAAATTCCTTAAAGTTGGCAACAAATGATTTTTAAAGTATTATTTGTAATTGTATTTACAGGCTAGTAGTGTATCTTTATGGTGTTTTTATTAGAAATTTATATTTTTAAATACTTAGTAAACCTAATGCCGAAATTAAAAACTAAACATTACACCAAAAATTAATATTATCACTTCACTGGAAATTATGTCTGATTATTATTACACTAATTGTAATATCTTGACCTAAAAATTATAGTTTCTTAAACCTGCTAGAATAAATTAGAATGTTACCTGTATCACAAAAAAATTTAAAGTTTTAATTTTGTTGTATTATGTAGTGATACGAGACAAGGGAAAACCTGCGCTATTTTCAACAAACTTGACGTGTGAATCAAATTTGTACATTTCACAATGTGGAAAACACTGTAGCGCACCCTCACATTTCCAATCACATGTTTGTTATTTATATAATGTAATTTCTACTATTAAATTAATTCTGTTCCTGTTTTTTCTGTGATAAATTGTATGAAATGATAAGTAGTTATTTAGCATTTTTTGCTATAAAAAACTATTGATTGTAAACACAATATTTTAGTCCGGTAACATGTGCAGAGAATCAAGTTGTAATGTAACAAGCTCATGTCATGTGCAATATGTACTTAGACCTGCGCTTAAAAGTATCTAATCAAGCAAGGAGTGAGCTGTTACAGTATGTTATGTACTAACAAAATCAAATTAGCCAGTATTCACTGTTACCGTGGTTATAGAGGCCTTTACCTTGACTACGATTCCAATTAATTGTGTCTGCAGTTTTCCATGTTCACATAGACAACTATTTTCAAAATCACAATTATTCTTTTATTAACTAGGACATAATAGGTTTAGGTAGGTTTAAATTAAGTGAAATGTTAAATTTAAAATATTTTGCGTTTCTGCTGATTCATAATGATAATTAAACGTTGATTATTCAATTCATGTATGTAGCAGAAGAACAAATTATAGTGAAAAAATCATTAAAATATTTAGTTTTATTACATTTTAAAGCATATTATTAATAAAACTTCATTATCTCTCCAAGACAATCAACCAAGAATATTTGTCATACATCATCCTTTGCTTGTTCCTAGCTACATTTCCTTTTTGCATAATTTTACAAACACCAACGCCGGCGAAACTGAAAATATTTCAAAAAGTAATTATACAAAACTGAAAACGAATGTCTACTGTCCAACAGATTTATGTGTAGGGTCAGGGTGAGTTATTACAAGCAATTAAAACCAAACAGACGAACGGAAATATTGTTTTCATTTTACTTCCAGTTTTACTAAGTGAAATTTATCTGTTTAATACAACGGCTTAGAATAAAGAATTTTAAACTGAGCAATATCATAATATATGTTATAGATTTTTTTACACAAAATAAGCTAATATTCTCTCAATATTGGAAGTATAGGAACCATTCTCTATAGGTAAAGGAGAGGCTTAAAATATGTTTTACTTCCGCTGCTTTGTCCCATGCATTGTCAAACAATACAACCACAGGCCTTATGTTGCCCTTGGGAAATTCCTCATCAACCCTTGTCTCATTTTAATTCTATTGGCTATTTTTTACATACTATAATATGACATATAATATATAACTAGTAATTGATGGTTATAAAATAACATAATTGCGTATATTTTCTTTTAATGCAATATAAACAATACACTTTTTTGGGGGTGTTATAAACGTTTAGTAAAGTAAATTAAATATCGTAATTAAAATTGTAATAAATAAAAGAGTAAACTGGTTTTGCACTAAACACCTCTCATAATATATTCATTCATTCTTAAAATGCAATTAACAAATAAAAAGCTACGTAAATCAGTTAAAATTTTATAGTATAACGCCACTGTTTGTTTTATTTTCAATACCACTGAATTTTTAAAAATGTATATGAAAAACAATATTTTAAGAAATAGAACCTTAATGGAAAAATATTGTTTTAACTATTAATATAGACAACCAATGACAATATTTAAAAAGTAAAAAAGTTTCAAAACTGTAAGCAAAGTATTTAAAAATTTTAAGACAGGTACAATTACCAACAGTTACATGGCTACTGCAAATAAATACATGTATACCTATATAAAAATTAAAATTAACACAGTTTAAAGAGTTTTCTTTCTTTATTTTTATCAACTAATAAAAGTTATTTTCAATAATTTATTTTTGAATTCCATGTCATTTGTCATTACAGTAACATCGTTCCCTTTTTAATTTGATTTTTTAAATGTAAAAACGTGTTTTGCAAACCTTTAAATCTTTAATATTAAAACTGTCAGTCATTAAAGTTTGTAAGTGAGTTTTAATTAATTCATGTAAAATACAAGTTTGTGAACATTAAAATTCATTTTATAATATACAAAATTTATGAACAAATGAATTTAGAATAAAATAAATGAATAAACACGAACAACAATTAAAACATAGAATATTTTAGATTTATTTTATCCTTCATAATATTTCAATGATTATAAATATTGCTTAAAAATTTCCAAAATTACTATTTTAATTTAATTTCTAAAAAAACGTCAATGCAGTACGAAAACTCATAACGGTGGACAAGTCATCTCATTCTCACGGGCAGGTATGTTACATTTGTGAACATTATTTCAATTAGGATACATAACTAGGACGTGTTATTCAATTCATGTATGTAGCAGAAGAACAAATTATAGTGGAAAAAATCATTTAAATATTATTTAAATATACGGATGTTTTTTATATAGGTTACTAATTGTCACGTTGTATTGGAATAATTTAAAAACAATCATACAAACTTTGCATCGCAAATCACAATGTAACAACAAATCAACAATGTAACATCACAATCTGATTCTGTAAAATGTACATATTATGAATTGATTGATTTAATTAGAAGGTTTAACTATATGCTTTGGAGTCGTATATATCGTAAAGTGTATAAAAAATGCAATACAAGTTGAAACTAAGATTAAATATATGTGATAGAACAAACTAAGTAGGTCATAGTCTAAATACAAACATTTTGACCGATCAATTAAATGTCCTCAAATAATGTAAAACAACGAGTCCATTGTAAATAATTGGATAATAAATGGACATAATTTTAAATTTAATCATCGTTCCTAAAAACATAAATATAAAACTTTATGATTTAGGTCAAACATAAGTCCATAATTAATAACATATTTAAACATGATTACACCCAAAATTGCTTCCTAAAGGCAACATATTATATTCCGATTTAACCTGTATTATTGATACTACTGAAATGTCTAAATAGTTATAATTCCATACGTCTTACATCGTATACAAATAATGATATTTTATACATCCAATGTTGTAACCGATTTGAAATAATTTGATATCATTAAATCTAGTTTAGAAAAATTTAGATAATCCGTTAAAATTATTTTTATTTTACATTCAAATACAGAAAAATATTTGTTATATTCAAGTATAATTTAAAAAAATATAATAACTGTTAAATTTTTTTACTCTAGACATTTTAAGTGTAACTACATAATAATGTTTAATACGTTATCTTTTATCACCTCATTGATTGGTACTTAATATATGATGATTACACTAATAACAATTTTAATAATTTTACACCGTATTTATGATTTATAAATAACTGATAAAGTGGTTATTCCTTACTTAAGGGAAACCACAGGAAACTGGGTATTCTGGGAACTCCACAAACAATAGATTCAAATAGGCAATCTCTTAATTGGGATGGACTTAAAACACTATTATAAATTATTCCACAATCCAAATAAGATTGATGACAGACTTGTGGGAATGATCAAATTACGTGATATGTTTTAATTATTACGTTTAATTTTTAACAGGTACATATCTGGAGTTTCAAATTAACTAGCATAATAAATTAGTGGCTGAAATAAAAAATTGTAAATTAATGGTTATTTGTTCAGTAAAAGAATTAACTAACAAATTCTAACAAGAAGCTCCAGACGTTCAATAAGTTCATTAATCCTTTTCA
This sequence comes from Allygus modestus, assembly GCA_963675035.1. NCBI lineage: Eukaryota > Metazoa > Arthropoda > Insecta > Hemiptera > Cicadellidae > Allygus > Allygus modestus. The sequence goes on from OY776111.1 coordinate 514,397,186, forward strand.
AGAACTTTTTCAATCCCCATCAGACTTGTAACAGAAGTTAAGAAAGAGAAGCCACTTTTGTAACAACAAATTTCAACCCGACAGAAATACAAGATTCCATTTCAGCGAATCAAAGTTTCGTAAGTAAGAAAACCAAAAGTAATTTTGAATTTTACGGTTAAAAATCACTCAGTGATTTGGAGGCGATATCCCATCAACTGTCATAATATATTTCTTTTAACTTTAATAATTCCTTGAAATTAAAAAGTAAAGCAATGATCTTCTTGGTATTTTCCATTACTAGAATAGAACTAAAAATTAAATAGTTTTTAATTATTAATATTCGCTTATACAATAAACTTACTTTTACTCACAATCTACAATAAATTAAAATTAAACAATTGTTTATCCAAATAAAAAAAAAACATGTAGAAAGAAGAAGAAATGATTGATTGCAACCATGCCAAAATTAATGTGAAACTTTTTCTTAAAATCACAATCTAATTTTCCTAGTTGTTTGCTAGTGTTAGATTTTTAGAATTAAAAAAGGGTATTGCAAGTTCTAGTTATGCCTGCTTGTTGATAATAGCACTTTGACTCATTGAAAGTACTGCAGTTTTACCATTAATTTATGCCCGTAAAATAATAATTAATTAATTAATTAAGCTACGTATAAACTTAAAGTATAAATTGTTAGTTAAATCGTTGCTAACTGATTCAAGTAACGTAATAGTCATTTATAAGGGATAAAATTATGTTTAATCAATATTTATATAGAATTGTTCTAAAAAAAAATTAATACTCGTACCAATAACTGTACTTTTAAGCCTGCCTATTTCTGCAAGGCAAGGGTAAATCGCAATGGAGATGTAAATAAATGATGATTAATTTCAAAGGCAGACTAGTACACAATATGAGCGCATCCATCAATTATCATTAAAGCTGAGGGCGGAAATCAGGCCTGTGTATTTTAAAAATACAAACAAGTATTCAGTATAATTGTGTTTTTATTTACTATTTAACATATGTTACAAATATTACAAGCGATAACAAAACATCTTCATGACATCGTTTTTCAAAAATGGAATATTCCCTATGAAGTGACTAATCGTGTTTATTAATCTAAGAGACAACAATAATATCAAATATTTATTTATTTGTATGTATATAAATAATATTAAACTTGTATACAATAAGAATTCATGTTTTAGTTCAGCCGTAATTATAGCAAGCATTTATTATTGGGATAGGGGCATTGCCATACATATATCAATTTTGACTTTGATACATGAAGGGCGAGGATACATGAATACAATCAAACAAGATGAATAAATTACGTTTCACAAACACTAAATACGTTTCGAACGTCTCTTTTTGTGAGTAGCAGTTTATTTGTTTTGTTTATACGTATGTAATCGTATAATCAATAATAGTTATATTACTACGCCAACATTGATTGTAGGTGATCTTAAGGCCCCACCTCTTTAAACTAAAATATTATAAGTGTTTAATTTTATTTTATTTTTTTATGTTTATTTCAACTCCAATGACATTTTTTTTAGTAGAGTACCCTAACGCTTTTTAGGAAAGCGGTCCAAACCCCTCAAATTTGTGTGGACAAACCGGGATTTGAACCTGTAACGCCTTGAACCGATGTCCAAGACGCTAACCGTTAGGCTAGCGAGATGCCTTTTGTTTTAAGGTCAAAAGGTTTAACACTGATATAATTGGCATAATGATAAAGTACTGTATTTGCAATATCATAAAATGGCAAGTTATTATTATTTCAGTGTAGGTCAATTTATAATTAATAGGATACAATAACAACTCCTACAGTTATAATTACGAAGTTTTTTTTATTAAAATCCAGATTGCAGTTTGGATGATATAATTCACAATTTTAACAGGAATTAAGGGTATTGCAGTGACGTTATGTGGAATACTTTCCATTACTTAACCTTTATTAACAGCACATTTTATTTTTTAATAATTTTTGCTTACTAGTACCGTAACGCAAAATATTACGTGAAGGAATAATTCAGTAAATAACTAATTAGATTTAAGCTACACAAATATAATTACATTTGTTCTACGTACTTTGACAGTGGAGCCTGAACACAAGTTCAATCAAGAGCAGTCCAAGGCTGAGCAACTCTTGTCAGGGGCGGAGCTCTGCCGTTGATTAAACCATACATCAAGAGGAAGGAGATGGGCGGTTGGAAATGAACAACTTATCTGTTTGGATATGCAAATTTATATTTTAAACCCTATTTTATGGCAACATTGGCAAAATTCTTAAAAACAAATAAAATTACATTTTAATTAGTACAGGTTTTCTGTTTTTATAGTTAAAGGAAAGCGATTGAAAATCTTACAGCACTTAAAAACATGCTAACGTTAAAAATATAATAAAAACGAGTTAGCACGAAGACGCTGACGTGAGGGAACTGAATTTCCACATAAAAACTCTTAAAACTCAAAATCAGTCTATAAAACATACGTTTATTCCAATTTTTATTTAAATCTGAAAACAGTGATTTTTTGGCTGTCCTGATGCTCCTGGTTTCATTTACCTGCAAAGCTGGGAATACAATTATGCGCATTATAATGTTAGGAGAAGGTCCAGACGGGCTCGATAGTAGGTGTGAGGTTGCTGGGGATAAAAGGACTCTAACAAAGGAATAACAGGTTTTTCTAGTGTAAAACCCACATAAGACAACGTACTGTGTTTAGTCAAAACACATTTTCTATAATAACTCGGTAAATTTGTGTGCTATAATGACGAGAGAGAGCTTAAAGCTTTCGCCTTACTAATTCCCATCTTTTTTATATGCTTTAATTTTACATCTGGGGCTCTTCTGGCCATTTTTGGGCCCATAAACTCGATATTTGAAAGATTAATCCCCAAAAAAGGGGTTTAGAGTTTTCCGATTGTTTCGCCCAACAAACTTGTCCAACTGATTGCAGAAAGGAACGTCCCTACCAAATTTGAAGTCTATATATATATATTTGAATATATATATATATATATATATATGTATATATATATATATATATATATATATATATATATATATATATATATCACGTTAGAAACTTCTATGGTGGTCCCGGGCTTAAGTTTCACCGTGCGGGTCATGCTAATAGTTCACTTTCCAAAGGACATTCACTAATAAACACAGAAGAATATATATAAACGATAGGATCACTTACACACCGTCTGATGACGATCGGTGTAACAGGTCGAAATTACATTGTATTACATTGTATCATTGTACATTTGATTTGATGTATGAATCATGAGTACGGACAAAAGTGTAAATCTATATTTATGTATGGTTTAATTATGTTAATTACATTAGTAAAACACAGTCAAAACAAATACTAAATTACTACTGTTTTATAGAATAATGCATATAAACTTGATATTACTAATCAAAGCATTATCTTAATCGTCAATATCAAGATTTATACTGAATATTTAAGCTTTTTGCAGCTGGTATACTTGCAACTTCTTTATAATATTTTCTGACTTAGCGGTTAAAAAATTTAATGTTTTAATACAAACCAGTGACTTAAAATAAAATTATGTTAGGAGGTGCAGAATTCAAATGGAAATTTTACAAAGTGAAGGTAGGAGAAAATATTTATAATGCATGAAAATGCATTACATACTGAAAACTGTTAGTACATTCACTGTACATTAAGTTATAAAGGTTTACCTCTATCAAATAAACACATACGGAAGTTCAACTTTTTATAATTTTATTTTTTAAGTTTTCACAATATTGCAGTTATTTACATTTTTGAGAAATCTATACTTTATTTTATATTATTAGTACCGACAGCTTTTTTAATCCAATGGTATTGATTATGGTGGCATACAGTATTTAGTAGTGAGATCGTTTATAAAATGTAGGAACACAGATAAATAAATATTCTTAGGTTACTAAAACACACACACGCACACACACACACACAAAATACAGCTACGGTTTCACATTCATAATGTTAAATATATTTGTATTTTTTGTATATAAATAAGTGAATTCAACTTTGTTTATCAAAAGCTACGTCAAAATGTTTCGTCAGACGACATGTTAAATGGAGTATAGAACTTTTAAGATATTTTTACCACACTTCGAAGCCAAATATCTCAGTGAAAGATTCCTCGTTTTAAAAATAGTATATTTCGTCACTAGGATCAAAAGTGGATCTTTTTAATACGAGCTCCAGTTTAACTGCCGAGGGGAAGCCGAGGCTGGGAAATGAGCGAGTATTAAAAAGACACTTTTGATCCGAGTGACGAACTATATTTTTCGTCATACTGCCAAAAAACTTAAGGTTTAAACAAAAACAAAAGTAAAATTTACGTACTGTGTCTTCATAACCTCAAATGTTTCTTTCAGCTTGTCTCTTGACACAATCAGCTGTTGCACATGCATAACTTCGGTTCATTCATATCTATCGGTTGTTGAGTCGATCATTCAAACCAATCATTGTGGTTCGAATCAATCGGTTGTTCTTCAAATAACAATACAACAATGAATGTTTCGATAATAACAATGAATGTTTCGATTATTTATAATCGAATGAATTTTAATCGATTTATTACGACCTCGAATCAAAAGTATCATCAACAATGATATTTTTAGTCCTAGTACGATAATGATCATCAAAACATATGTTATTATCCAAAGACTAAAAAGAAGAACTTTTGAATCTCAACGCATCTGTCAAAAACAGATGTTTTTGAAGCAGTATGACGAAAAAGCTATTGAGTGTTTTATGGGGTAGCTAAACAAAGAAGAATCAGTACTTGTACCGGAACAATTGCTACATCATATGACAATGAATATTCAGTTTTTATCAGCGCAGTTTTTGATTTTGCACCCTTACTGAACTCTAGTAGAAACCTGCATTGACATATAAGGTACAGTTTGGGTTACAGTGTATGGCACCTGGTTGGCGTATGCTCTGGAATGACTTTTCGCATCTATATGGCTTAGTACGTTAGTGTTACAGAATAGTTTTGTCAACAGAAACCAAAATTAAATTAAATAATTTTAAAATATTGGTTTTTGTTATTTTCGTTATTGTCTGCTTTTAACTGTGAGAAGTTTGAGTTGGTTCTCGCCTTTCCCAGGCGTCAAGCACCGTGGCGCGAACTGTACCAGTGATTATTCAGAGCACCGTGGCGCGAACTGTACCAGTGATAATTCAGAGCACCGTGGCGCGAACTGTACCAGTGATTATTCAGAGCACCGTGGCGCGAACTGTACCAGTGATTATTCAGAGCACCGTGGCGCGAACTGTACCAGTGATTATTCAGAGCACCGCGGCACGAACTGTACCAGTGATTATTCAATCATTTATTTTTAATTTGGTGAAAATTTTAGTTCTAGGTTATGTTTTTAGGTTAAGCTAAACACATCTCTGCCAAGTCTAGAGGAACTTCAGAATGTTAAAAACAAAATGATAATAAAGTAGCAACTTGCTTAACTCATACGCTAGCTATAGTAGTGGAGGATTAAATTTTAAACAAAAGAAACAAATATGAAAATACAGTAGTCGTGTAATCAAGTTTGTACCACAGCCAAAACAGTATATCATTCTGTAGAGGTTGGCACGACTGGTGAAGGTTAATAAGTTTATTTTCACTGTCACAGTTTGGAGCAAACTGTCACTATACACTGGGTTGGTTAGGAAATTAACTTTCTTGTTCGTGTTCGAACAACATCTCTACATATTTCTAGTATAATTTGAGTAATAATTGTCAGAGAATTGTAAATGGTAAATTCTTTATCGTATTCAATATAAAAATATTTTGGAGGGTAAAAATTACATTATTAATAACATTTTAAATTCATTCTATATATAAGTACTTTTTATTTTAGTAATAAACACCTGACCATTAGTATAAATGTATTAGTGTAGCCATCCATAACCATAACTGTAATAAAAGTAACAGGCACGGCTATAAAAAAAGTTTTTTGAAGATGTTGGACATTGTATAATGATGCGTTTGCGACGTTCTTCCAACTGTGTTAGATATTTACAGTTTTAAACAGCATTACTATAATTGGGTTTCATAGCTTGAAAACAAAAAAAAAAAAACAATTATAATACTAAACGAGTTCGCACGCAACACGCTGACGTGAGGGAAGTGAATTTCCACATAAAAACTTTTAAAACTCAAAATCAGTGTAAAAACATACATTTGTCCAATTTTTATTGAAATCTGAAAACATTGATTTTTTTGCTGTTCAGATACTCCTGGTTTCATTTACTTGCAAAGCTGGGAATACAATAATTTTGCTCATTATAAAGTTAGGAAAAGGTCCAGACAGGCTTGAAAGTAGGCGTGAGGTTGCTGGGGACAATAAAAGTACTCTAACAAAGGAATAACATGCTTTTATAGTGTAAAACCCCCAAAAGACAACGTACTGTGTTTAGCCGATACACATTTTCTTTAATAACTTGGTAAATATTTACGCTAGAATGACGAGAGAGGGCTTAAAACTTTCGCCTCTCTAATTCCCATCTTTTTACATGCATTAACTTTACATCTGGGGCTTTTCTGACCCTTTTTTGGCCAAAAAACTCAAATTTCTAAATTTAAAATCCACAAAAACGGGGGTTAGAGTTTTCCGATTGTTTTGCCCAACGAACTTGTCTAACTGATTACAAAAAGGAATGTCTCTACCAAATTTGAAGTAAATCGGACAAAAAATGCGACCGCTAGAGTGCATACACACACACACATACACACACACACACACACACACACACACACACACACACACACACACACAAACACACACACACACACACACACACACACATAATTTTTAATTATAATTTTTAACGACCCCCCAAAATGTGTTCAGGGGTTCACGTTAGGAACTTCTATGGTGGTCCCGGGCTTAAGTTTCACCGTGCGGGTCATGCTAATAGTTCACTTTCCAAAGGAAATTCAATAAAAACGTGGTAAAATATTTTTTAAACAATATTTAGTTTTTAAGTTAATAATTCAATAATTCATTACCTAATAAAGTCATTGTACTGAATAAATATTTCTGTTCCCTACATATACGTTATTGAACAATAATTTCACGTATTGTTTTTGGCTTTTAATTTAGTTTATTATTATTCTTACCATATCTAACTCTTCCATTCCTCTAAGGTTTTCTGCAATTTTAAGAAATCATAAAAATGTTTTACATGAGGTTCCAAATCAAAACTTATTTTCTCATTACTGTTCGAGTATCAATCTCCTGCTCATACATTATATAATGAACCTACAAATACCTGTTTACAGTGTACTCACTGACTAAATGGTACTCTAACAAAATTTATTCAACTAATGTTACTAATGTTCTTCAATGGTAGGTATTACATATATTTAAATAATTAATCTAAATCATTGAAATTAATAACATAAACTGAATTTAATTTATTATAAATTGAAGTCTCATTCAACAACTAATAAATACGCTAGTACAAGGTACTCTAACAAATGTATATCATCTAAAAAGATAAATACAAAATATACGTAAGCCTTTTAAATGAAAGGTTTTCCACATATTACAAAGAGATTAGTAAGTTTAACAATCAGGACTAAACTAAATTTATCAGTTCCTAAAACTGTCTCTGTTTCTGTCCAACTGGGTCTGACACAACCAGAAGGCAAAGATAACGGCTAATCTGAAGACAAACTTGGTCTAAAGTTCTGACTTATCTCTATTGAGCCTGAAGCAAATAACAAACGCTTATACAATATTGCAGATGTCCAAAGTTATTTTTCCTATCGCCCTTTACTAGTTTGACTTTAACATGACGATATGCTACGCTGGACAGAGGACACAAAATTATTCCTTAAATTTTCTGTCAACAATATGACTTGAAAAATAATGAAATTGAATTAAATAAGTTCGGTCTGATGTTAATAAATAAAGCAATTGAAAATGCATTAGTGTTTTAAACTAATATAATTTCAATAAAAAAGCGATCTTGTTATTTTTATTTTACTCTTTGTATTTATTCACTTTGTTAATACAAATGTTTATGTATGTTTAAATGTGAAGAATCTTTATGTTTAGTTAACAATGGGAAACGATACAAATTACTTGGTACTCAAGCTGAGAACTCTGACCCGCCTTTTATCAACCGGGAGAGGTTGGCAGCCGTGATGAAGCCTGTTATCATTGGGGAAGCTTAACGTTACTTTGCTCTGTCAAACCTCGAAAAAATTACCCTTGTATACTGGTTCTGTTTATGAACTCCATTTCAATTTTGTCTACGCTGATTCAATTTTCTACTATTAACAAATTATAATACTGTATATTGATAAAGAAGTTTATAAGTAAATTCTTTATTGCATTTTTATCCCATAACATTTATAGGTCATTGGATGTGTCACGTATGCAAATCTACTTCAAAATTAAAGGGGTTTCAAGTATGTCATTTTCTATTTGTGTTATAAACCAAATTTAATTTTAAAAACCATATTTTGGTTGGTTGAAACTGTTAAAGGTATATGATGAATTTGTAAACGATATCCTTAATGTGTTTAAATTTATTTGTGTTAAAACCCATAATGGAATAAAAATAATTTACTCTGTGTTTTTAAGTCATCATCGGAATAAATTTTTGACTAAATAATTATCGTTGAAAAATAAGCAAGGATATTCGGTTACGAATATTTATTTTTAAAATAAAAAAAATAAATGTTATATAAAAGTAGAATACGATTAAATTTAACCTCCTGAAGAATCGTAGTATTTGTATTTAATATTATTTTGGGGATGATTAAATTTCTCATGGTTTTTTATAATTAATTTACTTTGATCTCTTTCTTTCTTTATTTATTACTCAAATAAGAAATTATTTGTTTGCTTTTTTGATTTAAAACAATATTCAGAATGTGCATTATTACTATTGATAGACATTATCTATATGGTTTAACTCTACAAAACACCATGGGTTTTAAACAATATTTATAAGTTTTGTATATTTAGTGTTACTCAACCAGCAAATATAAAAAACAATGGAAGAGCAGGTATTAATTGCTCAAAAATTAAAGGGGTTTTATATTGCAGACGATATCACAATCAAGAATACAAAGAATACTAATGACTGATTGAAAATTATAGCCGGTTAACATAGTTTAAACAATGTTATCTGTATATTCTTAGTGTTGCGATTTTAAAAATAACCTACAATTATGAAGTACCATGAAGTACCATGAAAACTAGATACCTTATGACCAACAACTATCTAATAATTCATGATTTTTCATTTAAGTACAACCATGAAAAGGTGTACTTTTTATTTCATTATTGACATCTTACAGTAATATCCGTAATGTTTAGCTATGGTTACGTATGGCATGGCAAAATAAGACGTCTACGTATCGTTTCATCATGATAATATTTATTCTATTATTAAAAATCTTATCAAAAATGGAACTTAAGAGAGTAAAATAATAAAAATCATCTACCGGAGTTAAGTGTAGAGTAATATTTGTAAATATGAAAGATTATCAACATTACAAATCCGATTAATTTTAAAATGATATGTGAATAGATGAATGTGGTTAATTTAATAAGATAAAATACGTATCTAAATGAAAAATTTAATTTACGACGCAATTATGAGGTAAAATAACAGTTATCAGTTATATAAACTGACTTTAGTATTTATAAACCAGTAACTAGAGCAAAGATACCGCTAATATAATGGAAAACTTGTTTCAAAGTTTTTAAATGTATTAGAAAGAGCCTAAAGCCAGCAACAAAATTAAAATAACCTTTGATAAGGTTAATGTGCCTTTTTGTTTGTCATTTATTACATTTACCTTGTTTTGATTTGGCGTAAGTGTATTGATTTCTGAAAGAAGAATGTTAAATCACGACACCCATCGCCTTTAAAATAAAATAATGCCTGAAAATAGTTCAAAAAAGTTTTTAAATTTGTGATTTCCAATTGTATCCCAAACCTACTTTGTAAAATGAAATTTTTTTATTTAAAACTACCTATTTTAATATAAAATAATACCCCCGTAGCAGCAAACCTGCGTACTCAGCGAATTTCCAATGCATATATAAGTATCTTAAAACCACATAAAGGCACATACCAAGTTTCATCAGTATACATCGTTTATTCATAAATAAACGATTTATGACATTTTAATTATTCTCCATAAGAATAACATGGCAGCTGAGTATGCAAGTTTGCTGAAGCAAGGAAGACAACAAATTGGGTTTTATACAAATATCAATATAACTCATGTAGGTAAAGCCACATACCAAATTTAATTAATTTATTTTCATAATGAAGGCAGATAACACGTTACTTATTCTCCATAAGAATAACATGGGGCTGAGTATGCAGGTTTGCTGCTACGGGAGCCTTGGGTAAAAAAGTGTTTTTTTGAGCAAATATCAATGGTCCACAACTAGATGAAGCCGTATACCAAGTTTCGTCAGTATACGTTCATAAATAAGCGAGATATAAAATTTTTATTTTCCTCCATAAGAATAACATTAGACAACGTACTGTGTTTAGCACTTTCAATATCTCGGTAACCAATTGACGTAGAGAAATTATTAAAATACCAAATTGTTTGTTTTTTTAAGCTGAATCAAATGGGAAAAAATAAAATTTGACTATTTCCAAAATTATATGTAAAAAATTCGAAAAACCCATTTTTGGGGTACAAAACCCCCCCAAAATACCCCTTTCGGATAGAGCAATCTGGCTGGTTTTCGAACTTAAAGTCATAAATGTTGCTTTACATGTTTATACCAAATTTCATCAAAATCGGATAATTTTTACGAGAGTTATCGTGCTCACGGACACATATATATATATATATATATATATATATATATATATATATATATATATATATATATATATATATACAGTTTCGAACGAATGGTGTTTTTGGGGTCTGGGGACCTCAAAACGAAAAGTTATCATGGTCCCGGGCCTAGGTCTTACCATGCCGACTACGGTAATAGCTTCTTCCCTATAGGGGAAATTCGCTAATTCAAAACCAGCCATCAAACATCATACATAAACAACTCGTATTCTAGATAATGCTCTAACATGTATAAGTTGAGTAACAGTCTCCTGCGTCCGTTTGTTAGGTAATAAGACAGTTGTCACAGTTGTAACATACCGCTGTCACAGTTGTAACATACCACTGTCACAGTTGTAACAAACCGCTGTCACAGTTTTAACATACCGCTGTCACAATTGTAACACTCTGCTGTCACAGTTGTAACATACCGCTGTCACAGTTGTAACATACCGCTGTCACAGTTGTAACATTATGCTGTCACAGTTGTAACATACCGCTGTCACAGTTTAAACATACCGCTGTCACAGTTGTAACACTCTGCTGTCACAGTTGTAACATACCGCTGTCACTGTTGTAACATACCGCTGTCACAGTTGTAACATACCGCTGTCACAGTTGTAACATACCGCTGTGACAGTTGTAACATACCGCTGTGACAGTTGTAACATACCGCTGTCACAGTTGTAACATTCTGCTGTCACAGTTGTAACATTTTACTGTCACAGTTGTAACATTCTGCTGTCACAGTTATAACATTCTGCTGTCACAGTTGTAACATTCTGCTGTCACAGTTGTAGCATACCGCTGTCCCAGTTGTAACATACCGCTGTCACAGTTGTAACATACCACTGCTACAGTTGTAACATACCGCTGTCACAGTTGTAACATACCGCTGTTACAGTTGTAACATACCGCTGTCACAGTTGTAACATACCGCTGTCACAGTTGTAACACTCTGCTGTCACAGTTTTAACATACCGCTGTCACAGTTGTAACATTCTGCTGTCACAGTTGTAACATACCGCTGTCACAGTTGTAACATACCGCTGTCACAGTTGTAACATACCGCTGTCACAGTTGTAACATTCTGCGGTCACAGTTGTAACATACCGCTGTCACAGTTATAACATACCACTGTCACAGTTGTAACATACCGCTGTCACAGTTGTAACACTCTGCTGTCACAGTTTTAACATACCGCTGTCACAATTGTAACATACCGCTGTCACAGTTGTAACATACCGCTGTCACAGTTGTAACACTCTGCTGTCACAGTTGTAACATACCGCTGTCACAGTTGTAACATACCGCTGTCACAGTTGTAACACTCTGCTGTCACAGTTGTAACATACCGCTGTCACAGTTGTGACATACCGCTGTCACAGTTGTAACACTCTGCTGTCACAGTTGTAACATACCGCTGTCACAGTTGTAACATACCGCTGTCACAGTTGTAACATTCTGCTGTCACAGTTGTAACATACCGCTGTCACAGTTGTAACATACCGCTGTCACAGTTGTAACACTCTGCTGTCACAGTTGTAACATACCGCTGTCACAGTTGTAACATACCGCTGTCACAGTTGTAACATACCGCTGTGACAGTTGTAACATACCGCTGTCACAGTTGTAACATTCTGCTGTCACAGTTGTAACATTTTACTGTCACAGTTGTATCATTCTGCTGTCACAGTTGTAACATTCTGCTGTCACAGTTGTAGCATACCGCTGTCACAGTTGTAACATTCTGCTGTCACAGTTGTAACATACCGCTGTCACAGTTGTAACATACTGCTGTCATAGTTGTAACATACCGCTGTCACAGTTGTAACATACCGCTGTCACAGTTCCGACATGACGTGTAAGGTGCGTTGTAATTACGTTTGAGCCAGCACTCTCTGGAGTATCTAGGGGGTGTGGCAGGATACTGGTTAAATTAATCTCTTTAATGTGAATTTATTATGCAACTTCGTAAGTATATTTATGCCGTGTGAAAAGTTTTTTCGATTATTAAATAAATTAGCAATTTTCCAGAATTATGAGCTTTATTTAAAATAGAACATTAAAAATGTTAAAATAACTTTATAGAGCTTTATTTTTTGTTAAAATAATTTCATAAAGCTTAATTTACTTTGTTTAAATGATTTCATACAGTGTGTATGGTTAAAATAAATTTATGAAACCTGTGTAGTAAGACTAGGTTTTCAAAGGTGGAGACTCATGGCTGATTCTATATTCGACTGTTTAAGCATATTTAAAACTCTTTAAATTAATCAATTAATCTTACTATTACTTACCAATACAATTTTGTTAAAAGACAACCCAACATTCAAACGCTGAGATTTTTTCACAACTAATATTATAATTTAAAGCGTATAAACATTTTAACTGTTACAATTTATAAAGGCATTCATTTTTACATATTTAAACATACGAGCCTAACTAGGTTGCCTACATTACATTATATTACATTGCTTGTTTACTTACGGTCTCAACTTCTACAATATCAAGCTAAAATTATTGCACATTTAAATCACACTAAACGTTTTTTCCATCAAAGTAAGTTAAAATATATTTATCCTCCTAAAATTGTATCGAATTAGCTGAAAATATATTTAAAAGTTGTGACATATGATTTAGGAAATCTAGATATAAATACTAACTTCTATTGGATGTGGGAGTACAACTAATAATAATGCGTAAATGAGAAGTTTATATTTTCAAAATATGTGTTTTTGCAAGCAAACAAAACTGATTGTGACTTATACATATAAAAACGTCAAAGTTAAATACTACAGTAATATAAACTAAATGAGTACTTAGAGGTTGTTGTATATTTTTAAAAATTTATATTTATTTGAATTCAATTTCTGTCAGCCACCACTCTTAACTCCTTTATCTTTTACCAGTGACGTTGCGGTGGTGGATGGACTGTTCCATAGAGAATTGTACAACTATCACAACTGAGTTGACTATCCTAACAGTGTTAACTTTCATAATAATGTCAACTAATACACCAACTGTCATAAATAGTTATAATAACTACAGTTTAGTTTTATTTTCACCTCTATCCTATAGCAAGATAAATTGTGCACAGCTGTTGGCAACAATGTGATTAATGTACCATCATTCACATCCGCGAGGTTGGCAACACAAGTGAGGGATTGCAGTTGTTTGTTGTTATGTTGGAAATGGTTGAAATTAAGTTTAAGCTGCTTTTGCATTAAATTTTTTTAAGCGGAATTAGTTTACAGTAGACAATTGCTTACATTTGTATACAATTAATCAACAAACCTAAACGTACTTCATGATAAAGCAATTGCTGCGTCTATCAATGTCGTAAAGATATTTAAAAAATTATGAGACCACTTAAACCAGGTGGAACATAAATAAAAACTAAAGACCACTCAAAGTAGGTTAGTGAGGTTTTTAACATAAATTACATTTAACCTAATTTGTTATAAATTATAACAAATTTTTAACATAAAACTTTACATAAAAATACCCCTTATTAAATATGTATACAAATCATCACTGATTATAATAAATTAGTGAAGGAAAACAAACTTCTACTAATTATTGGTAACATTTTAATCAAAATTAGCTAAAGAAATTATGGGATTGATGATACAAAAATAAAATAAATATTAGCTAAACTTAAAATAACACCGAAATAAATAATATTTATTATATTATTATTGTATTTCATCAATACATTTGTTGTATTGTGTCAATACTATTTAATTTTCTGATGCCTACTTTTACGTTTTTGGTAACTCATAAATCAAATCAACTCATATTATTTGAAATTTCTTCTATATATATACTACTCTCTATTACTTTTCTTACTGTTATTTTATATCCAAAAAAAAAACTTTCTGTTCCATACAATAAAATGGAAAAACTATAGTAAAATATTTTGGGGTGTTATCATGTCAAATACCAATCTCATATCACACCAATATTTTTTTTATTGAATCGAACAACTCATAAGTGACACGAGAATTCTGCCTTTTAGTTTTAAAAGTTACTATAAATAAATTACGGGAAATGAGGACATGTACATTTTAAAATTTTGTTTGTATTTTTTTTACTTTACAGTAAACATTTAATAAGTACATTAAGACATAGTATACTCTAATACGAGCTATGTCCATCTATCTATCTGTTTGTTTGTTTGTTTGCAAAATTAATCTCGAGATCCTGCGGAAGGATTTTGCTGAAAGTTTAGGATTAGGGGCTTTTGGGTCTAAAAAGATCTATTGGTGAAAACCAGTACCGCAGGAAAACTCGTATTTTTCTAAACAACTCATTTGAAAATTGACAGTTTTAACATTGGGCTTATGGAGTTTAAAATCATAACACCAGTTACTATGAATAACAAAAAAAAAAAACATTAAATCAGCTTATATAAATTAAAATATTGTAATCAGCTGTTTGTAATTATGGAAATAAAACACCTACTTGGATGGCAACTCTCATAATGGAAATAAAAATAAAAAACTACTAGAATGGCAACTCAAACTCTTTTTTTCGATAGGCGAGTGAGCGCAGCGAACGAGCTAATATTTAAATTGAACAAGTATTTGAAGTAAAACAAATTCAGTACCTCTTCTGCGGAATCAAACACCGAGCTGGCTAGGTCCTCCGGTACTTAGGCATAAACAACTATTCTCCCCCCACCATAAATCCCATGGAAACATATTTCCCATACCTAATTTACTTTTAAATGTTGAGCCTTCTACTATAACAATCACTGTATCATTTACAAATACAGCTGTTAAGATATTCAATGAAGATTACACATGCCACTGGTAAATAAATTTTAATGAAAATGAATTTACGGTTTTTTGATATATGTCATAAATAATTTCGTTATTTGCACGCGACGTAAATATATAGACTTTAAGTAATCCTTGACGTCACTCTACAGTCTACATATTCCAGATGTTTCCTTTCCCGCCTAAGACGTGCTGCGACCCCCTGAGACGGTGTGGTGTTTGTAGCCTTCCAAGCGCAAAGCATTTCTTGTAAACGTGACTTGAATTTGGAACACGAACTTGTCTACGTTCCCTTAATACACGCCATGTTTGGAATATTTACAAATGGACAACTCACTTTGAATGTTTCCGTCTTGATAAATTACTCCTAAACTCGTTGGATATTTACAATAAGCTGCCTGCTGCTGGTGTTCTGCAGTTTTGTTGGCAATTTTACTATTAACGGTTTTGAAAATGTCTGTGTCTAATGACTTATTCAAGGTAGCTAACGTGTGTCTTGGTAGCATTTTTGGAAAGCTTTAGGGCATGTTAAACGAGTTGTTTTTACTCAGTTTAATTTTAATGTATTTTACATTCTACCAAATTCGTTTCATAGTTTGTTTGCAATTCAATATTTACATTAATTTTAAATATACAGTTCAAGTTTTCAGTTATCAATTAGGCATCTCGCGAGCCTATTTGTTGGTATTATTATATTCTTTACTTCTTTGTTAGTAATATTGGGGATTTACAAAATTGCCGGTATTGATCAATTGATCTTTTATCAATCGTAAATTTCCCTCTTTGCAACGGTTAGTACTAACAACATCTGGCCACAATTCATAACAACCAAATTAATAGTTTAAGAACATCTTAATTAAACTTTACAGTAAATCTCTAAGTTATATAAAGGGATGACTCGAGCCAGTTGTGTGATTGACGGTAAACATGTCAGAATGGTTGCCAAGCTGGAAAAATAAAAGGTTACTAAGAAACTGGGTAACTTAAGAACGTGACTATAAGTGGTTTAATTATCTTTCGTCAATCAGCTCCAAAATCGGTCTTAAAGCAAACTAGGTTTCAGCACACTGGTTTTGTGCTATCATCAGGCTCCAGTACTGCTGATTTGTCTACTGCAGCCTGATGATAGCATAATACCAGTGTACTGAAACCAGCGAGCACATATTTGTATTATGTGCTCGCTGGCTGAAAACTAGGTCGCATTTAAGATAGATTTTGGAGCTGATTGACGGAAGGTAATTAAACCACTTATATTCTCTCTTATCCAGCTCAAGGGCAATAAAACATCAAATAATATGTCAAAACGTGCCCAAGATAAATACCGACAGCTGCTAAAGTGCGTTTCTCTTGCCTTGTTACGTTATTTATTTACAGTCACTAGTATTATGCAAGGGAAGAGACTTATCGTAAATAAAGTCTAAAATTATTATACAACTGTAACTCAAATATGCTATGGATAAATAATCATATCGATAAAATTCCTAAAACTTAAACATAATTAATTGAAAAAAATATGTATTGATGTAAGTTGTTTAACCTGGGATGTATATGAATTATAAGTTAAAAAACGTCCAAATGTATTTTGGTGAAAAACTACAATTATTGTTTAATTGGTACAACATGAAAACAGGATTTATAAAATAGTAATATATACAAAGTTAGTAAATTCCTTGTACAGTGTAGTTTTAGTAAATTATGCTTTATGTAAAAGGTACTAATGTTAAAATATTAGAGATGAAACTTTTATAATAATATAATCCAGCGAACAAACTAAGTGTCTTTATTTTCCACTCAGCTGTTGTGTATTTTGAAAAGAATTAATGGAACACCATATTGACCATATTATATGTTTTTTTATCTGTTTTTTTATTGTTATTAGTTTATGGTCAGCACCATATTGTTGTTGGGACTACTACTCCCAACTTACCATAAGTTAAAATACCCCCCGTCGCAGCAAACCTGCGTACTCAGCGAATTTCCAATGCATTGATATGTTTCTCACTAGTACATAAAGCCACTCGCCAAGTTTGACAAAAATACATTCATAAATAAGTGATTTATTACATTTTATTTATTCCCCATAAGAATAACATTAGGACTGAGTACGCAGGTTTGCTGCAACGAGGAAGATAAGAAATGAGTTTTTATGCAATTATCAATGTAACTGAACCAGGTGAAGCTACTTACCATGTTTTATTAATTTATGTTCATAATTAAGGGAGATATAAAACTTTACTTATTCTCCATAAGAATAACATTAAGGCTGAGTATGCAGGTTAGCTGCTACGGGGACAATCAACAAAACATTTATTTTTTGTGCAATTATCAATATACCAGTACAACATGAAGCCACATACCAAATTTCATCAATATACATTCATAAATAATCAAGATATTAAATTTTATTTATTCTCCATAAGGATAACATTGGACAACGTACTGTGTTTAGCACTTTGAATATCTCTGCAACGGTTTGACGTAGAATCACAATTTAAATACCAAAATGATTGTTTTGTGGAGCTGAAGTGATTGGTAAAAGAAAATGTGAAGTTTAAAGTAAAATTAACTGAGGAAAAGCCAAAAACCTTTTTCCCATAAGATTAACATGGGAGATTTTATGAGCATGTTTTTTTGGATTTTTTCCGCAACCACTTAACCTAGGTTAATAATTCAAAATACCATTTTATTTGTTTTTTTAAGCTCTGTAACATGGTCTAAACCTAAATTAAGTGTTTTAAAAATTAAAGGGTAAAAAATGCAAAAAACTGATTTTTGGACAATTTAAAACCCCCATAAACCCCCCTTCCCATAGTCCGATTTTTCTGGTTTTCGAACTTAAAGTCATAAATGTCAGTTTACACATTTGAGCCAAATTTCATCGAAATCGGACGTTTTTTACTCAAGTTATCGCATTCACGGACACATATATATATATATATATATATATATATATATATATATATATATATATATATATAGATATATATATACATATATATAAATTTGAACGAATAGTGTTTTGGACATCTGGGGACCTCAAAACAAAAAGTTATCATGGTCTCGGGCTTAAGTCTTACCATGAGACCTACGGTAATAGCTTCTTCCCTATAGGGGAAATTCGCTAAAAATAATAATAAAACAAATTTAACAAAGAAAACTTGCACATTTTATATTTAAATTTCTTGTTCCCTCTCACTAATACGCATATACTAAGTAAAATTTATTAATTTAATCCAAAAGATTAAGGAACTACAGTTAAAAAATTAAATTAGAAGCAATTTAGAAAATCGAAGTAAAGTAATGCCTGACGAACGCAGCTGCACTGAGAAAATCGTGAACAGCAAAAATTGTTCGGATTGTGCTGCATTATATAGTGAAACTAAAGAACGTTTTTGACGAACAAAATAATCTGCATATAATCAACGTGTATAATGTAACTTGATCAAATAAATTATCGTCTATCGTACATGACAATTTGAAGTTGAAGACCAATGAGAAGAACATTGAGGGACATTTGGAAATATTTACTCAGGTTCAAACACCTGATATGTTTAAGTTGTATCTAATACACAAAATAAGTTTCAGGATATTTTTATACATAAGTCTAAAAAATAACGTTTTAAATATTGATTATGGTATTAAGGACTAAAAATTGTCTGCTTTCTAGCCTGTTACTTCGACTATTATAAAACAATATTTATTAAGTCGTCACGTGTCCTAACTTATTTTAATAATTAAAACTAATCAATTATCGTTTTAGCAGTTGATGACTATTTCAAACAATGTGTCTTAAACGTTGGTACAACTGAACGGGATGAACCAGCTTGTACATTTGCGGAGTTGGCAGTACTGCACCGCTTGTCTGAGTAGTGATGCTGTTTTGTGCGGCATCTCCTACATTGTCCGAACTTGTGCTAACTAATGTTTTGATGTGACTGCGTATCGTGGAAATGGTCACTTAATTGATTTGTATTACCTTTTGTTCTTATTTTGTATTTAATTATGGCTGAAAAATTAACCATTTATGTTAGTGGTTATTTTTAAGGAAATATACCATGAAAGAGGCATTTCTGAGTTTGACAATTTGTTTAATTTAATTTTCATCTTTTTTGTTTGCAGCCAATGTATAACTAAAACAGTATTCCTCGTAAAATAAAATATAAAGCTTACTTTCCTTGACAGAGTAACAATTTATAAAACAACTTAGTTAACTTGTTATATATTTATATCTTCTTTATGACAACAGTTTTGTGAATAAAAACTACACTGAAAGAAATATTATAGTAATCCAAACAATATTGCATAGTAAATGCAATTCTGGTAGTTTTTACAGGATTTATATTAATTTACACAATAGTTATGGTAATTTCCTACCATCGCGTCTGTCAAAATTACAATAATATTCTTGCTAAATTATTTGCAATGAGGCTGGTAACTGCATCAACATATCATATGATGAGGTATATGATCATGGTATATGATGAGGTTGCTAATACATCATAACGATAGTAGCATAGTAAGTAGAAATGCTTAGCGAGAATATTCTGTTATATTATACCAGATTCTGTTTTTGATTACACAACAATGTCTCAAAGTGGAAATGAGTCGTCACCGGCCTGCCCTGAAGCGTGAATGCACCGAGACAAGCAATGTTATAGTTTATCGTGTGATCGGTATCGGAATGTGTTATACTACAATATGTATGTGTTAAGTGTCTCACTGTCTCAGTAATGTTTTAATAAAATGAAGAATCAACCTAAGGATCAACTGAAGATGTGGCTGTAGCCACAACACATGCAATGGCATAAACTCAAAAAGTATATTGAACAGATATAGTATTATCCAGTAAAGTATTAACAAGTAAAATCCAGCAGTTTCAACATGAATTCAGAATCTTATTTAGGCTTTCAATAGCCTAGGTTGGATATTAACAAGGTAAAAGTAACAATGAGACTGAGATTAAGTTACTAAGCCTTAAACAATCACAATAATCAAAAATATGATTAAAGCAAAGCGAACGGTGGTCTATTAACCCCATACTTCTGCAGCTTTGATGTAAGCAATTTTATGTAACTGATATTGGTTAGTTTTCAGGTTATGTTTGTTAAACTGTAGGGTTGTACGTAACCACTCCACTGTAGTAACCACAAAAACAACTTATTGTAGGAATAAAAAAAGGTATTGTCATAGCTACTATACATTCTGAGAGGAGAGTCAACCGAACTTATAGCTGCAGCAATAACTTATTGTAAAAGTAAAAATAAGAGTTATTGTTATAAATACTATAAACTCTAGTAACGATTCTCATAATGTTTAGTATTATTAACAATAACTTATTGCTCTGGCAGCAAGATGTATTGCTTGGGTTCCAATTTTATTATTGTAATATTTGCAATAATTTATGTTGCATGCTACAATAAAATATTGACAATAACAGGATTGTAGCTGCTACCAAACACATTGCTGGGACCATATTTACAATAATTTATTGTTCCACATACCATATTCTGGTTCAGATAACAATAATATTTTTTCAGTGTAGTTTAAACGCAAACATTTCAAAATAGTTTTCCGTATTTACTTATGATAACGATACTATTTGAACATATTTTATGAAACTAATTTCATTCAATGATAAATTAGAAGATGAAACTGAAAAATAGTCTAAATTGTATACAAATAAATAGGTAAATAAATACCGTATATAAATATTAATTTTAAAGACAAGAAATACGAGATTACTAAATAATTAAATTTACAATTTGTAATATTATAAAATAACCAATTAGTGTGACTACTGGAAAAACTAAAAAAAACAAACAATATGCTATCATTCCCAACTATTCTCCCAAGGTATTACAAACTAAACGTTCTGACAGCTGACATGTGGAACTGCCATGCAATATTAACATATTACCAAGTGGAATGACAGACACAGACTAATGCGTTATATCACATAGTATACCACGTGACCACCGCCATATTGGATATGACGTCACAAGTGTCATTGCGGGTCAGTTTGACAGAGTGATTAATAAGCTGCAGCAGGTCATGGCAAACAGCTGTAGCCATCGTTGGGTAGGGTTTAACGCTTTATTTATTTATACAAGTTTCTTTATGTAGCTTTTAAAAAAGTTTGCTTTCCAGAATATCTTGGTAAACTGTGAACCATTGTATTTGTTGAAACTATGTCTAACCTCTACGGGAATATGGTAAAAATTCTCTGGTCGTGCATTGAACTGAAAATTGATTTAACTTAGTAATGTAAATAACTTACTATAAAAGTGAGATATTTTAATTTTTTACACTCTAATGCACTTCGCTCATAATAGGTTTGTTAACTCTTCTGATCATTCTTTTAATGGTTATTTTCTTGATTTATGTCTGTGGCATTTTGTATTTAATGTTGTTAAAGGTCAATGGTCTAAACCTTTAAATAAAGTTTTGTAAGTAACATAGGAATTGAACCTGTGACTTCTAAACACAAAATCCAAGAAGCTAAAATGCTTTAAATTTTAATGCTTTATGAAAGCATTAATTTTTCTTTCTATAGGTCATTATCAATATGTTGTTCGTCTGAAATTGTAGTACTTCCGAACAAAAAACATACATGTTCTTTAATTTAGAATTAAAAGGATGACCATTTTCTTCTACTAGAATTTCACATTTAATATCATAACTGACAATTTACTGATCGTAGTAAATAGTGTACAAAATAATAAAAAAGGTATAGAACTTAGTGAAGGATTTAATTAAAAAAGTAATGTTGTAAGTCGAATCTAGTAGAGCATAGGTTTATGCTCGTAAGCATATTCAGAACGAATCTTTAGTAATTGTAGTTGTTTTAGTGAATTTAAACATATATCCATACGTTTAATGGAACAAATTTAAAGACATTCATCAGATATAACTTGTTTAATTTTACGAAAGAAATATTTTAGAATACATCAGACTGCAATAAAACATTATTTAATCTTTCTGACCAAAGCTTTTAACACATTCACCAACCAGTCAAGCAGCACTTTCTCTCAGGCAAGTAGTATTTTAGATGATAAAATGTGTCTTAACATCTATAATTTATTAACATAAAACTAATTATTTTATTTATAGGTCATTATTCGAGTGCAGAATTATATTTACAAATAATAACTGTATTGTTGTCCTTATTAGTGGATTTCCTTTGGAAAGTGAACTATTAGCATGACCTGCACGGTGAAACTTAAGCCCGGGACCACCATAGAAGTTCCTAACGTGACCCCCTGAACACGTTTTGGGGGGTCGTTCAAAATTATATATATATATATATATGTGTGTGTGTGTGTATGCACTCTAGCGGCGGCATTTTTTGTCCGATTTACTTCAAATTCGGTAGGGACGTTCCATTCTATAATCTGTTGGACAAGTTCGTTGGGCAAAACAATCGGAAAACTCTAAACCCATTTTTTGGGGATTAATCTTTCAAATTTCGAGTTTTTGGGCCAAAAAAGGGTCAGAGAAGCCCCAGATGTAAAGTTAATGCATGTAAAAAGATGGGAATTAGGAAGGCGAAAATTGTAAGCCCTCTCTCGTCATTCTAGCATAAATATTTACCGAGTTATTAAAGAAAATGTGTATCGGCTAAACACAGTACGTTGTCTTATGGGGGTTTTACACTAGAAAAGCCTGTTATTCCTTTGTTAGAGTACTTTTATTATCCCCAGCAACCTCACGCCTACTTTCAAGCCTGTCTGGACCTTCTCTTAACCTTATAATGCGCAAAATTGTATTCCCAGCTTTGCAAGTAAATGAAACCAGGAGTATCAGAGCAGCCAAAAAAATCAATGTTTTCAGATTTCAATAAAAATTGGAAAAATGTATGTTTTTACACTGATTTTGAGTTTTAAAAGTTGTTATGTGGAAATTCACTTCCCTCACGTCAGCGTGCTGCGTGCGAACTCGTTTTAAAATTAACATTCTTATGAATACTTTGAAACAACAATGAACAACATAGCTAACTATTTATTAGTTGAAATGTTAAGACATTATTTTAATCTGAAAATTGTTATTTTTATTTACTTACTTTGGTTTAGGTGATAAACTTACTTTTTTTTAGTTTTAAAAGTATTATATTGATGGTCTATTTAATATAAGCTTTAAAACTGGTTATTTTCACATTTCCCTAATTGAAATATGTTAAATACGGTATAGCTGTACTTTAACTGTACATTTTGTAGTTGCCTTAAAAAACTGTACATACATTTTATTTTTATATTTTGGTCATAACAAATCGGTGTAACTATATCAAAGGTTTTAAGTTTCCTTCCCTAATTTATAAAAAAAATGTTTAAATAACTGCTAATACTGCAAAGTAGTTACTATAACATGTTACTACTACCACTGGTTTCAAACCTCAGGGATTAATTTTCAAGATGACATGAGGCAAAAAATACTCTTATGTGTTTTAGCACACATATTTCAGCACATAAATACTGTTTTTACAGTAACACGAACTGATGTAACTCTTAAAATCAAGATGCTTTAAATCTCTTACAGGTATCAGAGAAAATGTTATATACCTGTTATTATTAAGATTTATTGATTACCTGGATTTCTTGGTTTTGAAGGTAAACAAGTTTGTGTTATTGATTTTACATAAATACTTTAGCTCAAAAAAATTCCAATTGCTCTATAAATATGTATCAATACTAGAAAAAACATATATTCTAGAGTATAAGACATACATGTATAATTAATAAAGATATATTCCCAATGATTTTCTTACAGCTTTAACAGTTACATAACTCAGTGGTTAATGGTTTGATAGACCAGTGTGAGTGACATATGAGAGAGAAAAGGGGTAAGGGGTGATTAGAGGTGCGTAAGGGGATTATGTCAAAGTGAAGATCCGTCTGAGTTTATTTGTAATCAAATGTATCACATATTTGTATACAAGTCGTTATATATATAAATATATATTAATTTATATTTATCATATCCTCTCGCTATTACATTACTACGATTTTAATTATATTTGTTTGTTTGTTTATTGGGGGATTAGGAGGCCCCAGCAAAGCCAGCTAGGCACGTCTCCCTTGGGATATTGTACAGCAACCGGAAAGAGGGAAAAGATGGATGGGCAAGGTGGTAGGATGGGGTCAATCTGCCTCGCTCCAGAAAGGGAGAGAGATCCTTACCAAGCTCCCGGGCTCTGTGGGTGACAACACCCCAGGATGATTCGCCCTCTAACCCGACGTCCCCCTAAGTCCACCAGACAGGGACCGCCATCGCACAGAGCCTCCAACCTCTCAGGTGTCTGGTGCCCCAGGATGGTTCGTCCCCCAGCCTGGCAGACCGAAGACCGTCGGGTAAGGGCCCTTCCTCCCAGGCACCCGTCCCGTCCCAGGCTGCAAGGAAGATTCACTACTCCCTCCAAGGACTTGGACTAGACTGGGTATCCAGGCTCAACCGGGAGTCAGGCCCCCAGAAGAGACAAGGAGGAACCAAGTAAGGGAAGTTGTCACACTGGATAGCCAAAAGACTTATCAATACTGTGACAGCTTCATTTTGCTGTACCCAATGTCGACCTCTGTACTAGTATAGACAAGTCAGAGAGCCGTCGAGGGCTATATTTAGTTCTATTTTAATTATACCCAAAATATCCTGTATGCATTTACTATAAAATTATGGGCAAAATCAAGCTACCAATCCATCTCAATGTTAAATCATAGTTTGAGCATACTCTGCATGTACTTAAACATATAACATAATAAAGGCATTTTTTTCAAATTGGGTAAATGAATGGTTTAAGTTTGAAGAGGGCCTTCATGAAGATTTAGTTTTTATTTCAATAAAAATAAACGGAATCATAATTCCAAATTAACAAACGTATTTTTCTGTAAACGTTAATTTCCTTGAACATATGCACAATTCTATAACATCACTATGATGTTTGAAGAGAAAACGTTTTGAGTAAAAAGAAGAGGTTTAAGACCAATCCCACTTGAGAGCTTGCTTGTTCAAACCCGTTGTTTGTGGTGTGACCAGGAGACGCGCAGTACGTGAGGATTCATCGCTTTCAAGGATTTACTACCACTAGTTTTCTTACTGGTAGTTTTACGATGGATGTGATGATTTATTACATTATTTAACAGTTAAAACTGCTATTTTAACTAAAAAATATACTATACACAAATATTTAGTTGTGCTGTGTGGAAATAAAAACAATGTACCTTTCACCAATGCTGATTTTAAATTTGAGTTTAATAAACTATAAAATAACCTAACATGTATCATAACCTTTAAATGGACGCCTTTCAAATAACAAATTAGTTTAAATACAAAAAAATCTATTACGTGAAAAATAGTATAAATCGAGGGATTACTTAATGTACCTGATAAACCATGTAACTTAGTACCTATCCAAATAATTCACTTTGTATCTATATTTAAAAGTAATCGGTTGATTAAGAGGGAATTAGTACTTGTTGATTACTTGAACTTATTGCGAGTAATCATCCGTAGGATAAATGTTTTAATCGACGACGAATATTACAATATTACAACCATATAGGTAACTAAATAGTTTAGCCGCTACCGTTATTCGGTGTAAGAGTTAAAATATTTGACTTATTACCCTACCATTTAACTATGTTATGAGTACTTAAGTATTACTCTAGTTAGTACTTAGTAAATACTTAGGTCGAATTTTTTAATATAAAAAGTTAAAAGGAGGACAATCATCTACAGGTTTTTGGAAATTAAACAACAGAGACCACAAGCACCTGAACTCTGCCAGAATTGCTCTAGAGCCAGAAGTGTCTCTGCTATCGACAGGTTATGTCCCATTTGTATTCCGAAATTTAGGAGAAGATATGGGGTCAGATATATCCAACCGTAACCATTAATACACAATTTTCACATCCAAACCACTAAATATTTGTTACAAATGCTACTGTATGGGAAAACAAATCTGTTTTATATAATCAGGATGAATTTTAGTATTAATGAGTCGTTGAAGAAGTGGACACAGTACCAGAATTTGTATTGCAGTTTGGATTATTGAATTTAGATAATATAATGTTTTTTTCTTGTTATTCATCAACAACTGTGAAATAAAACGTAATCTCAAGATGAACATTTCAAATGTATTTAAATAGAGGTATTTAACTTATTAGTGGCCGTAGTAAATGTTAATAATGTATAGTCTAAATTAGTTTACAGGTGATTTACCTACTATATCATCTACTATTATATAATATTACTGTATTTTTTTTATTCGACGTAAGATAAGTTCGAGTATGCCCTATTTTCTCTTGACTATATTAGCACACTTTTATCAGAAGTGAAGATAATATAATAACAAATATGTTTGAAGTGGGATCAAACAATAGTTTAAAACATGCAATATTAACGTTGATAGCATGTATACATAGTGAAAATACCAGTAATAAAAAAAGAATACCTGGGAAAATATAATTTATAAGGGACCTCATAATTAATTTTAAAAAAATCGTTTTTCATACTGCTTCGAAAACGGCTGTTTTCAATAAATTCGTTGCGGGGCTAAGGTAGTTATTTTAGCTCTAGGTTAAAAAATAATCAGCTGGTGTCGAGGTGAGCAGCAATTAGTTGTTGTCATATATATAAATATTCTAACTTGTTAAACTTAAAAGTTGTATACGTTGATTGTAAGTAATCGATTATTTTATTGATTGTAAGTAATCGATTATTTTATTGATTGTAAGTAATCGATTATTTTATCTAACGTAATTTATTGTTGCATTGTTGACGGATTTAAAGAAAGTCTTAAGCGTCCCATATATCAATCATTATGGTTAGTCTATCATATTACTAACACAAAAGTAACAGACAATAGTTTAATAAATCTGTAACAGCTGTTCGTTTAAATAGCAAACACAAGATGGAAGTCATATTGGGAGTAAACTTTTAAAGGAAAACAAGTTGTTAAATTTTAGTTTTGTAGTTAGCTTAATATAATGGTCAGTGTATAATAAGCAACAAAATTCTAGAGGAAAAAATGAGAATTTAACTTTGCGAAAGATTTAACTTGAAACAGCTGGCCGCTAGGCGGATGAATCAGCTGTATGTAGTTAGTTCACACAGTGGCCACGCATGGCGCCCGCGTCGGAGTGTAGGGAGAATCTAGGTGGATTTAAATAGGGTGTGCTATTGCGCATCGTAGCGTGACGTAATCTGGAGGCAGAAGCGCGTCACCAATGTATTCTGACTATCCTTTGTGAAGGACTAGGGCTATGGGGTAGTCAGCATACTTCGGTGACGCGCTTTTTTAGGAACGAGTTTGCAACAATGGGACATTTCAGCGGCGGCTATGACCTATACGAAAATCAGGACGGGATCAGAACGTCTATCTTCCTTCCATTCCCACCACACCGTTATCGTTGAGAGGGACGTCATCTATTTTGTATATATGTACATTGCTAGCGAATTTCCTGTAGGCAAAAGAAGCTATTATCGTGGGTTTAATCGTGGAAGGGTAAAAATGCAGAATATGTATAGGGTACCGTTGGCAAACATAATTGTTTACTGTGACTGATATCGTTTTATTTTTAGATTACGGATGTCAAACATTTTTCGTCGGAAACTCATATGTACCTGCACAAAACACTATTTGTTAAAATTTTTTACAAGTTTTTATATTGGAAACAGAAATTAAAATTTTATTTTATTTGGTCTTGACGCGCCAACATTGAAATTTACATGAAAGTTTACATGTACTGGCCAAACCGAAACTTTGGAAAAAAAACTTTGAAACGAAAATGTAAACTATACATTTATGTTTCGGATGGCTAATCTAAAATTCCCGTTTAAAAAGATAAAAAGTGACACAGTGGCTCGTATTTTACAATACACAAGTAAAACATGGTAATAGTTTACCATAACTTAAAATAAGCAGTTTTGTTATTTGGGATGTAAAACTTGTATCATTATTAAGCGTGTTTCATGCAGGCCAGGAATATATAAGGGGTTTTCCAGTTAAATCAGCGTAATTTGGAGTTGTGGCAGTGGGAGCGAAACTCTGCAAGTTTAGTCGCGGCCGCGGTGTTGTGGATTGTGGGAGGGTATACGTTCCAATTCCGACCTGTGTTTTTTGGATAGGCTCTTGCCGAGAGTAACATCTTCTGTTACTGTAAACCAGCTGATCAAATAAACACCGTGAATTCACCTGGAGGCTGCGCAGAACATGCTCAAATTCTTCCTTCTGAATAGCACATTTAAATCCACCTAGGGGGGAATGACCCAGGTCCCTTGACTCCAGGCGCAGCAGAGCTCAGTTGATCGTCCGGCCCGGTACAGAGTTGGACACATCTAAGGAAATAAGTGGAGTTCCTCGTCCGGTGCGGGGCTGGTAACTTCAAAAGAAAAGGACAATCAATTAGTTATCGTGATAGACTCATAGCTAATGTTTAGGGAGGAACGTTAATTTAATATGCCTTTGGACTGATTTATTGCTACTATTCCTGGGATATTCCTTTACTGGATAGTGAACTATTTTATATCGAGCTTGTTAGAAGTTATAACAATTTGTGGTTACAATTTGTGGAATTGAGATAGTAAATGGCTGAATTGAGTATTGGTAAAATTCATTTTAATTTAATGTATTTTTATGATTAAATGTTGTTATTGAAACTAAAATTTTATTTTTAGTTCAGGCCAGGACGGAGCAGCCCTATAGTAAGAATAAACTTGTATTAATTTTGCGATATTGCTGTTTCTGGAATTAGTGTTGGCACAGGTGGCCCTAATTACATTTTGCACTTGACAAAACTATATTTTACTAAAAGCAAATATAATATTTTTGGTTCGGGCGAGGACGAAGCAGTTCTGTTGAGAGAATAACTTGTATTTATTGTGTACTAGTTGTCCTGTTGCTCGAACCCGAGAAAGTTTGTACCCAACGAAAGGTTTCTTCAGTTTTAAATAAACATAATAAAACATTATGATATTAAAACCGATGATAACAACGTACTTTCAATCAACACGTAATTTAGACTTCCGCCGTCGTATAGCACCACTGTTCCAAAAATACAGCCCTATACTGAGTTTAAGTGATTCATTTCTTAAAATTCTGAGAAGTATTGGCAAATCTACGTAAAAATACCTTTAATTTGGCATCTCAAACGTTAAAATCCGTCCAGCAGTTATCTAGTTAAGACCGTGAAGAAAAAACCCCTAGCGTATTAATATATAGATTATCGCTGCTTAGCGAATTGGTGTTGGCCCAGACGGCCCTAGTTACATTTTGAACTTGACAATAATGGCTTCTTGGAGTTAAATATTTAATTTTTTGTTCAGGCCAGGATTTTTAGTCCTCTTGTTAGAAATAACTTGTGCTATTATTGTGCTATCGTTGTTTAGCGAATTGGTGTAGGAACGGACGGCCCTAGTTATCTTTTATACTTGACAATAATGGTTTATTGGAACTAAATATTTTATCTTTTAGTTCAGGCCAGGACGAAGTAGTCCTGTTGTTAGAAATAACTTGTGTTATTGTGCTATCGCTGTTTAGTGAATCGATGTTGGCCCAGACGGCCTTATTTACAATTTTGAATTGACAAACAGGGTTTATTAAAACCGAACATTTTATTTTAGTTCAGGCAAGGACGTAGTAGTCCTTTTGTGAAAATAACTCGCATTTACTTTGTATTATCGGTACTAAGTGAATTGGTGTTGACCCAGACGTCCCTATTTACGTTTGCGGCTTGAAATAAATATCGTTTATTAGAAATTGAAATTTATTTTAGTTCAGGCCAGGATGGAGCAGTCCTGTGGTTACAATAACTGACGTATTCCGTTATAAATAGTTAATAGTAAAGGTTCTTGGCCATCAGAGCCTGGCTGGTAATACCTAGGGTGTTATACTAAGTGAGAGGAGCTTATATTTTTATTCAGTCAAGGTATAAATATACCTGTGCTACTTAAAATTTGTTGCTTTATCAATTTTACTTAGATCGGCGGATTTTAAACTCAGACGACGTCAGGCAAGGAAGATAACGTTGAGTTAGTTATTTTTCTTATATTTAGTTATCCACATTTAAAGCATTACAAATATAATTTTTTAACGACTCTGCTGATTATACCGTTCATTATAATACATAAATGGTAGTTAAATACTAATGGTAGTTTAATATATTAATATTAAAGCATACTTAATGGTATTAATATGATTTGACATCTATTTGGTGTCACAATAAACCAAGCTAATTCATTAAACTCTTAAAATGACGTTAAACACCCTATTAGATTTATTTGTCATGTAATACTGTTATTATGAAATAATATAGATGTATTAAAATGGGTAAATAAAACTTAAGTTATTCAATTGTTTACCTGTTAAATAAATTGTTAGTTGACAAGGTTAAAATAAAATATTTAATTATATAAAATAATATACCTAAATAAGATCACGCAAAATAAAAAAAAAATCAAATGCACAACTATTAATATTTGAGAATTTGTTACACAATGGTAAATAAATGCAACTCATTGATTTTTAGTTTGTAACATTGTTTATTGTAATAGTGGTAATATTTTAGCTTTACTGGCTGCAAACACTAGATTACTGAGTTTTCTGCAATTCCACAAGTTAATCCCCACACCACATGCTTAGTCACAACTCTAGCACCTGAGGCTATGTTGGTTTTGAAGCGAGCTTACTTCGATATGTTAATTAATATTCAATCAAATTGTAACATTTGATTGAATTCATAGATAGCTCGATGCATTTTATGACTGAGTTTTAACTAACATAACCAAAGAACACGCCCATAACCATACTATCTATTTGAACCGTCACAAAAAGTGTTACTGTTGAAAACGACTGAAACAAACATCGACTTTATAAAATTTTCGTCAGACGCAGTCCAGTTTTTTAGCAATAATGTATTTTAACAAATAACAATTTTTGTTTTGTATTATAATATTTTTTATTTCCGTTTTCTTTTTATGTTTCCGTTTTTTCCCCAAGGAAACCCAAAGACTGTCACATGTGCAATTGTGTTAAAATAACAAAAATAAAAAGGATAACTAGCTTGTTCTGTTGCTAGCTTTATAAAGCATAACATTTATGAAACATGACATAAGATGAATGATTAAAAAAAAAATTATATTTACTTATGCACTAAGCAAAAGTCAAAAATACCAAACAATTTTCAATGACATATCTAGTTGTTCGTTTAGCCTTTGATATATGCAATATTTATTCCTGCATAAAATAAATATTAAATAAATATATAGAATAAACATATTACATAAAGTTACAAACATAGTATTTGATTAATGGAGAAAAACGAATAGCAAATGATCCCCCTGCTTCAGTAAACAGTCACGTACTGAAGCCACGTACGTAAGATGAGACTTGTTATCGTTGTCTCGCAAGTTTAGAGCTCTGGATTGCCAGGCCTTCTCAGCAAGTTTGTTTGCCGCCAATCACGGATCTACCTTTTGTCCACTCTAAAGTCCTTACTATGTATATTGTATTTCTTTTTCTTCATATCATCGACTGTTTATTTCTCTTTAGTAACGACAAAAGAGCTGAAATGTATTTAATTACCCAATAACACAAAGACACTCAATTACGGGTTATTACTTTAAACCCGCGCCCTGCTTGCCTAACGGTTAGCGTCTTGGACTTCGGTTCAAAGGGTCGTGGGTTCGAATCCCGGGAAGTCCACAACAATTTTATGGGTTCGGACTGCTTTCCCTTAAAACCGTTTGTAATGTACCGTTAACAAAATTGCCATTAGCGTTTAAATAACAAATATATATATATATATATATATATATATATATATATATATATATAAATATATATATATATAATTTGTTTAAGTGAAATCTTGCTAATTTATTATATACAAATATATATATTTTTACGGGATATTACATTATGAAAGTAACAACTTCGCAATAATTTTAGACATTTTAGCAGACAACATAAACTAAGATGGTGGTCCATAAAATTGTTAATAGGTTCTTTAAAACTTTACATTTTCAAACCAAAAGCAAGTAAGTGTACTTAATAAACATATACCTCTGAGTTTTGTCTTCTACAGAACCATACACTTTTTCATTTCCAGTAGCACCAAGTTCCAAAACCACATTATATAACATAATTTCATTATTCTACAAACAATTAAAGAGTAAATATGTATTGAAGGTTACTGCATATAGTACGTAATTGCGTTTTATTCTATGTATGAATTAAATGCTATTTTAAAAAGGTTTTATAGTTTGTTGATATAATTGTCAATTAACTTGTACATACCATTACCCTGTTAATAGAATTTAGGATATTACTGATATTTAGTATTTCAAACATTTTAAAATAATAAAACTTGAAATAATCTTAAACATCTGAACAACACTAGATTATACTAGATTTATAACTTTTATTTGGACATCTTTAATAATTTAAATATTACAAGCACATTTTGCACTTAGGTTTTATGATGATACACATATCACAGTAAAGCAATAATAATAAACCACAAAAAAACTAAATATGAAACCTAGTATCAGTTCCTTACAAATTTAACTATTCATTACAATAAACCGTATTGGTTTTACAAATAAAGAGAGCAATTATAACTCTCATCGAACTTTACCCAGAAAAACCAATACTCCAGCTAAGGGTTTGACCATTCGTTAAGCTCTTCAATTTAAAAGTCAAACGCACTAATTTATTAACTCCTGCTCTAGAAGGGTCGCTCAACAGATCTGTCTAACGTCTGCTCAAGTTTGAGTGTGGTTTAACCATGTTTCACCAGTTACTCTGTTATAAATTACCGTACTTTAAACATCTCTGTAAAAATTTTTCATTTATTTTTAATTTTTAGAAATGTACTAGCATTCATAATTTTGATAGTTCCAACTGTACATTTAATTAAAACTCGGTTTCCCTTAGGGGATAATTTTTCGCCTTTATTAAGATGAATCTATTAAGTAACTTATCCTTATACTGGCATTCTGATGATGGATCTATTAAGGAATATACTACTGAATCTCCCCACCGTCATTAGGATATTTCTTTGAGATATCATACATTATCTAACCTAATTATAGGCTAACCTATTATTGAAACATTGTTCTAACATAAAACAAAATTCAATTCAGGACGGGGCCAATTTTAACTCATCTTTCTTTATTTTACCAAACGTACCCAATAATAGTATTTATATTTTAAACTTATTAGTATTCTAATATAATTTACATGATGATTTTAACCATTAATACAATGTCAAATAAAATATGTTTATGTTTAAAATTACAATAGTCGTAATCAATCCAATGTGACATAAAGTATTATTTTAATGTTTATTGCTAGTCTAACTTTACTCTAAGATAAAACATTTAAACTTACCTTCCTTATGTAATGTAAATTAAAAACTAGTCACACTGATTACCGCTTCAGGAGAAACCAAGCCAATAAAAACATGAACGAAATAAAGTATTTAATAAAACCTTACATCTCTGAATGTGCTAATAAAAGAACAATGTATTACAAATGGTTTTTTTCATGGAATATCTCCTTAAATGTTGAAAACCAAGCTTTTTTCACAGTAATATTTATAGTTTAAAATACAAGCTTACAGTTCTCGCCACGGTGCTTGACGCCTGGGAAAGGTGAGAACCAACTCAAACTTCTCATAATTAAAAGCAGACAATAACGAAAATAACAAAAACCAATATTTTTAAATTATTTTATTTTATTTTGGTTTCTGTTGACAAAAGTATTCTGTAACACTAACGGTACTAAGCCATATAGAGGCGAAAAGTCATTCCAGAGCATACGCCAACCAGGCGCCAAGCACTGTGCCCTGAACTGTAATACATTTAACTTTGTGTTACTTTCTTATACATTTATAATTGTTTTAATAATTAGTAAACCTAATAATAAACCGATATCCACCCTCAAAACCTAATCGTATACCTTCACTGGTAACCATATTTTCACACAATGCGATGAAATTTCTTGAAAAATATAATTTAAGGAAATTATTAGGTGTTTACAAGCAACCAGAATGATACCTGAACCCCTAAAACTAATTTAAAGTTTTAAATGTTGTTAAATCATCTAGGGCCAAAAGAAAAGTGTTTTTTGTTCAAAAAATCAATTCGTGAATAAAACATTTTAGAGCACCATTGCATCTCCTATTTCACTAAAAATTTAAACTAATTTTGTTCCTACTTTAAACCTTTTGCAAACCAATTATTTTAAATTTTTATATGGTAATTATTAAATACCTTATGAGAATAAACAAAATTTAAATTTAATGCTTTACAAATCAATTTTATTAAAAATAGTTAAGTTTTAGTCCAGAAACATTTGCGTAGTATTAAGTTATAATTTAAAAATCTTATGCAAGAAGAGTCATGCCCATTTAGTCGTCTACGTATTGAAAGGCACATATTTACTTGAAAGCTTGCATAAGAGGTTTAATTTCATTTTTGGTAGTAAACCTTTTACGTCTGCACTGTGCCTAAAGCTGTTCGCATCTTTAAATAAATTAACGCAAATATTTTACAAAATAAATATAGTGAGTGTTAACACTAAAACTTACGTAATACTTGCTAACATTTCTGGATAAAATAAAATAAAGTGTAATTCATTTATTTCAATAAAATTCTTAGAATTTGGCTTTTTACTGGGCCATTTAGGTATGTATGTCTACCTAAAAGATTAAGTTTAGTGAAAAGTTGCTATTGTAACAATATGACAAACGTTTTTGTCATTTAAAAAAAACATATTCACAATGATGGCACAATTATCTATTGATAAAGTTTCTCGTTAATGCCTGGTTCTATAACCAGGAAATATCTTTGTTTAGATAATTTATATAAATTTTAGTATTACGTCCAATATTAAAGAAAAACATGTTTCCTAAAACCAAGGTTATCATTTAATTTAATATTCATCCAGTTATCTTGCCAAATATCATTTAAGTAAACCAGTAGTCCCTAAAATATCGTTTATAAATGTTTTAATCTAATATACTATATTCCCTAAAATATTGTTTCATAATGTTGTATACATTTTTTTATAAAAAGAGGTGAAAGATCTTAGAGCTGTGAGAATATTATTTTCACTTATTATGTTGCATTAAAGGTCGTTAATCATCAACATGTAGTTAGTCTTAGCTTCATTAGTAATTTGTAAAGTATAATTTATATTAATTTCGTGTAAATATTTAACAGTAGTGCGAATTTTATGAAACGTCTTGGATGTTAATCAATGTAGATTTAAAAAAATGTTTAATTAAATTTGTAATCAACGATAAGAGAAATATGTTTACCAAGTGCAAGGCAGGACAGACGCTTGTCTGGTAGCGATAATAAATTGGTTTTATTCGACTAAAATCACTCCAGTACATCGACTAGGAGAGTATTAAATTGTATTGGTTTTTATAAATAACATTCATAGTCTGCTAATATTAAATACTGAACAGAAACCTCCTTCGTAAATAGTCCGGTAGAGTTAATTATTACAATAAGCTGAAACGTTTCGTTGTAATTCCAACATTGCATACAATGTCCAAATGGAAATAACAATTAACACATAATTGCCACTTTAGAAAATATAAAGGACAATAACAAGACACTTCTGATTAATATGGGGTTATAAAAAATTAATATCCCCGATAGTATGGATGTGAAAAAGTGTCATAACTTATTATTTGTAATGCCAAGATAAAATAAGAAGAAATCTTTTGACAAAAGAATGTTAAAATAGAGCTTAGTGTAAATTTATGACAAGTGGCATTATTTGGATAAATTCTGACCTTAATTAAATCAAATCAAAAATGTATTATATCATTTGACTTTATCAATAGTGTTGACAAGTGTCAAGGTTTTTTACTAATAAACATCTTGTAAATCTAATAATTAACAAAATACAACGTCAGTTGTAAGCATAAAATGCAACTAAACAATACTGATATCTGTTAATACTCACGGACGTTGTAATATTCCTTTTCAACCAGAAAAGCCCTTATCTTTTTTTGGAACCCCTAACTTTCAAAATCGAGGGTTTTGGGCCCAAGAAATCGATTGGTAAAATCGTTAACCCCAGTAAAAAACCAATTTTCACTGGGAAACTCATATACAAATTTACATATTTAATAACGGAGTTTATCGAGTTTCAAATTGAAACAAAATAATCATAATAGCTGATTAAATTAATCAGCGATCTGTCAAAGTAACTCTCGTAAATAAGAACAAAAAGTTATTTTAAATCATTTATTTCCTAGACATACTATATCGCATTGACAAACACATATGTTATAACGCTAGCAATTGTCCATGTGGGATATACTTTTCCACCATGCTAGGGGTGGTGCAGCTTCTTGGCTTCTTGACGCCTTGGCTCTGACTGGTTTTCAAGAATCGGCTTCACTGTTCTTCTGTTAGTGAAAGCTGGATTTCGGCAGAGGGTTGCCGCAATCATTTCGTCCTCTTCCAGCACCTCTATTTTTAGACAAAATTATTTTTCCCCATTTTTCAGTATTGGGTGACAGCCACCTTCCCTTCTCTACTGGCTTGTTATCTATTCTTCTGCTAGAAACTGCTGGATTTCGGCAGAGGGTTGCCGCAATCATTTCGTCCTCTTCCAGCACCTCTATTTTTAGACTAAATTATTTTTCCCCATTTTTCAGTATTGGGTGACAGCCACCTTCCCTTCTCTACTGGCTTGTTATCTATTCTTCTGCTAGAAACTGCTGGATTTCGGCAGAGGGTTGCCGCAATCATTTCGTCCTCTTCCAGCACCTCTATTTTTAGACTAAATTATTTTTCCCCATTTTTCAGTATTGGGTGACAGCCACCTTCCCTTCTCTACTGGCTTGTTATCTATTCTTCTGCTAGAAACTGCTGGATTTCGGCAGAGGGTTGCCGCAATCATTTCGTCCTCTTCCAGCACCTCTATTTTTAGACTAAATTATTTTTCCCCATTTTTCAGTATTGGGTGACAGCCACCTTCCCTTCTCTACTGGCTTGTTATCTATTCTTCTGCTAGAAACTGCTGGATTTCGGCAGAGGGTTGCCGCAATCATTTCGTCCTCTTCCAGCACCTCTATTTTTATACTAAATCATTTTTCCCCATTTTTCAGTATTGGGTGACAGCCACCTTCCCTTCTCTACTGGCTTGTTATCTATTCTTCTGCTAGAAGCTGCTGGACTTCGGCAGAGGGTTGCCGCAACCATATCGTCTTCTTCCAGTATCTCTCAATGAATTTTTCACTCCATTCAATGTTTTCCCATTTTTCAGAATTGGGTAACAGAGGGTTACCGCGTTAATTTCGTCCTCTTCCAGCAGTTTTTTATTCACCTCTTCTAGGGCCTATATGCTGTCATTTCAACATTTTCTCCACTAAAATTAATCAAAGACTTCAACCTCCTCCTCCTCCTCCTCAGAAGCGTTGTTTGACCTGTCTGGCACAGTCAACTACGACCAACCACTCGTCGCAGACTCCACCTACTCCACTGCCTCTCCTCCCGATGGGCTCCTCCTCCACCACCATGCTCCCACGAGAACAGCAGCTCCGAGGAAAATCGAGATATCACTGATAACAGCCATGTTAGAGATGATTTTTACTTTAAGACAATCAAAAAATATTTTAAAATCGTTTCCTAGGTTTTTAAAACATATATAGAAACCATGGCAATTGTTTAATTGTTTTGGAACTTTAAATATTTGATTTAACCCATTGGCATAGAGCTGATTTTGTTTCTTACTAGACATTTTTTATAGCTATAAATTGGAATACAACATTTTTGTTTTATATAGATCAATGGCGTATTTGAATTAAAATAATACTTTTAGAAGAAAATGTAGCAAAATCTGTGTTGGTGGTTGGAGATTTATCCAAACATCCCAATTTTAACAATCAAGTAAAACCTCGTAGTTAGTGTAATGCACTTTATTTATGTTCCGATATTCTTCCCCTCGTTCAATGTGATAGCACGATTCTTAATCTTATTTTTCCCCTTGCCAATTATGAGAGGGGGAGTTTTCTGGGAAGAAGGCTCCAACCTGCCATTCTCTTGAAATCTCTTATAAGTTTAGATGTTGAATAATCCTGGGAAAAGGACCCTCCAATTGGTTAAGATCCACTTCAGAGCTCTCTGGCTCTCTAAAAGGGAAGTTCCTTGCCTGAAGGGCCTAGGGGGTATACAGGTTAGAGAATAAATAGATATGGGGTAACCCAGCCTTTAAATACTGGATAGGTTTATGAGTGGTTCTTTCCCCTTTTGGCATCTTGCTGATTGTCCTTCCTCTCCCATCCATGCAGGTCCCTTCTCCTTCCAGATGATGTACATCCTTTCCCGTTAAATGCTGGAGCCTCATAATTCCTGAATTCTAACATCTCTATTTACATTTAATAAGTTTTACAGGAAATAACAGGTATGACACCTTTAAAATAAATGTTTTACAAGTGAGGTTAGAGTATTTAAAGAACATTGCGACCATTTTTACAGAAAACTAAAACACTAAAGAAAGCTGAATAGAATAGAAGGTTCACGCTGCCGTAGTGTCACGAGTTTTTGTCGAGATGGCAGTTGGCGGATTGAGAGAAATTATGATAAACAGATTAACAAATATGGTTTCGTATTGACATTTATTAAAATAAAAACAATTTTTATTTAACATAACATCTTACCTTTCCATTATCTATTTCTTTATATCCCATATTTATATCTGATTTTATATTATCATTTATGTTTCACAACATTTCTAAAGTTAAACGAGTTCGCATGCAGCACGCTGACGTGAGGGAAGTGAATTTCCACATAACAAACTTTTAAAACTCTAAATCAGTGTAAAAACAAATATTTATTCCAATTTTGATTGAAATCTGAAAATATTGATTTGTTGGCTGTTCTGATGCTCCTGGTTTTATTTACCTGCAATGCTGGGAATAGGATTCTGCACATTATAAGGTTAGAGAGGATCCAGTCAGGCTTGAAAGTAAGTGTGAGGTTGTTGGGGTTGAGAAAAGTACATCAACAAATGAATAACAGGCTTTTCTAATGTAAAACCCCCATAAGACAACGTACTGTGTTTAGTCGATACACATTTACTTTAATAACTCCGTAAATGTTTATGCTAGAATTAGGATAGAGGGCTTAAAACTTTCGCCTCAT
This sequence comes from Allygus modestus, assembly GCA_963675035.1. Taxonomy (NCBI): domain Eukaryota; kingdom Metazoa; phylum Arthropoda; class Insecta; order Hemiptera; family Cicadellidae; genus Allygus; species Allygus modestus. The sequence continues at coordinate 514,436,975 of OY776111.1, forward strand.
TAATTCCTATCTTTTAAAATGCATTAATTTTACATCCGGAGCTTTTCTGACCCTTTTTCGGCCCAAAACCTATAAATTTAAAGGAGTAATCACCTAAAAAGGGGTTTAGAGTTTTTCGATTGTTTTGCCCAACGAACTCTTTCAACTAATTATAGAAAGGAACGTCCCTACCAAACGAAGTAAATCGAACAAAAAATGCGACCGCTAGAGTGCAAACACACACACACACACACACACACACACACACACACACATAAATATATATATATATATATAATTTTGAACGATACCCCAAAACGTGTTCAGGGGGTCACGTTAGGAACTTCTATGGTTGTCCCGGGCTTAAGATTCACCGTGCGGGTCATGCTAATAGTTGACTTTCCATAGGAAATTCACTCATAAGTATTTTGAGAGTGCACACATGCAACTGGTGTTATTATTAACAACCACTGGAGCAGCTAGATAGTTCACAAAACCCCAGTATTACACTTCAAACCCTTTCTAAGATTCAGCCAAGGCTGCCAGGGGTGAAAGATTCTTACAGCATGGGAGAAGCTAACTGAAGGGCCGGTTTTTATCGTGATATTCGACATACGCTGATGATTCAGCAGTATAATACACGAGGGACGAAGCTGTATACATAGGGAGATATGTTGTTCGTATCCGTTGATATCTTATACTTTATACATGTTTGTTTTTAGGGTAATGCTAAACATACAACGACATTGGGAGCTGAACTATCACTAAAATTGATACAACTATTACAGCTATTTACTTAAAATATAAAATAATAAAAGTAAGCCATATACTGGCTCAAATCCACTACTGATGTTTCTAACGGAAATTTTTAAATTTTTATTAGTTTATAACAGCTACGTTACCAGTGACAGCTCTAGTGAACATACAGACATATATATATATATATATATATATATATATATATGTCACATAAAACAAACTTACTTACACAAGGATTATTAAATTTATAAACTTAAATTTAAATTACAAGTCAGCATTAAATTTTACCAATAAGACGTCACTAAGTTATGATTAGCACAGAATACTTTCATGTTTTACGGAAAATCATGATATTAAATTATGAATATTTTATTTAATGTAGTGTTGCTATAACTATCCATAATTCTTCTGGGTGTTCTATGCATCTATCATAAATAAAACAATTTTGATATATTGGTTGTAAAAAAAACGACGGTCTACACAAGATTGTTGTTTAAGCCCTAAAACCGATCTCAAAAGATTTATGTCCACATAAAAACCCAATCTCCGCTACCAATAACGTCCATTCTAGTGCCAGTCAAGGATATGACCTAAATCTATGATTTATGATACACATTTGTTATAACTCATTTATGGATACAAATTGCCAATTTATAAGTAATAAAATTAAAAACTATTAATTGTTGGATGGTCAAATGCAAAATATAAATGCTTAAAACACAGTTTATGCTTTTTATCTTCAGTGTTTTAAAATCATTTATCATATTGAAATCATTTAATACATTGCATATAGTGCATGATATTCAATGATGTAACATTTAGTTTTTAACTTAATATTTGTTAAGGATGAACAAATAATAAAATATGCTTCTGCATCATTTATAAGAAATACAATACACGGATCAGTAAAATTGTTCGTACCGTATATTAGTAATATTTTACATTTATTGGTTTTTAAATTGTTTGTTGATCAAATAACATAAACTATTATACTATCTTAAATAAGTAGACTAGGATTAAATAAAAACAAAATGATGAAAATATTAGATTTAGTACCAATCATCAAATATGATTACGAAAAACTTTATACAAGGCTTATGTTTTATCAAATCTTTATTATCTCTGTTACTCAAATAGTTAAAGATGTCACTTTTTTAACAGTTGTTAAATAATTTACAGATCAATATGAAAAAATGTTCCAACAAAAATTCATATTTGTGATGCAAGTTTTTAATAATTTTAAAAACGATGTAACAATAATTATAGCACCTGACACTTAATTATACATGAGCTACTTCGTGCAAACGAATACAGCTTTATATATTAAACGACGTTGTCACATAAATGTAAACGAGAGACTTAAAAGATTATTCACATCCAATGCTTTGTCCCATGCATTTCCAAGCAACAAACCAACCGGCCTTATGTTGCCCTTGGGAAATTCCGCATCAACTCTTGACTCCTTTTAATTTTGTGGGCCATGTTTTGCTTACTACAATATGACATATAGTACATAAATAATATATTTGTTTAAATACATAATTTGCAAGCATATTTTTTTAATTTGATATAAACAATAACATATGGGGGTGATACACGTTTTATAAAATAAAATAAATATCGTAATTAATTATTTTAATAGATGCAAAAGTTTATTAATTACATAATATTATTTAGGAATACTTGCGACTTAATTTACAAATCTAAACTACGTTAATTAATAAGATTTTCATAATGCAACACCACTGTTCGTTTTTTTAAGTTTAAAATTATTTGTTTTAAATTGATCTGATTAACAATATTTTAAGAAATAAAATCATCGTGAAAAACTATTCAATATTTAATTTAAAGACAGAAAAATCATTACAATGTTTTGTAAAACGTTATGAAAAGCTTTAAAACTGATAATAAAGATGTAATACAAATAAAGATGGAACAAGTTTTGAGGTTATAATTTGGTTATAATATAATAACGCTAGCCAAATATTTGTGTAAACTGTTCAGAAATTTTAATTTAAATCGCCCTTCGGAGGAAAGTCCAAACGGAAATTGGTTGGATTAAAATAACAGTGAGATAGAATATATAGGCCTTACGTATGAATTTGTTTACCTTTCCGATATGGACCTTTGTTTTCTGAGAGCCATAACAAAACAAGTGTTTTTTCGATTGAAAATATTAATGTAGTACAAATTTTAATACCTTTTAAACAGGTAAACCTACATTTTAATTGTTGGAGAATTACAAAATATATTTGTCAATTGTAGTTGCATTTTTTAAATAGTTTTTATATTTGTTTAAACGTATGAAAATTGCACAGTTGCATATGTTATTTAGTATTTTAGTTCTAACGGTTCAATAGTGCTCCTTGGATTGTTGAAATAAATGTTATACAAATAATATACTGTAATAATAGCAATTTAAGTATGCAAAATTTATCTCATAGTCCCTTAGAAAATGTCCTCGAAACGTTGCAAATAAGGGTGTTTAGAACTGAGAATTTAATTTGGATAACCTAGGAAAACGTTAGTTTATACAAAACTCGTTTACAAATTTAATGTTACAAATTAAATTAATGTTATGTGTTTTTGTTGTAATTTTGTTGTTGTTGTGTTTTATGTTTGGATTTTAATTGAATGTTTCAATTAGGCTTGTGGACATCATAACAGATAATAAAAAATACTCCCGTTGCAGCAAATCTGCATACTCAGCGAATTTCCAATGGAGATATAAATGTCTTAATACTACATAAAGCCACTTACCAAGTTTCATAAAAATATATTTACAAATAAGCAATATATACAATTTTAATTATTCTCCATAAGAATATATTAGGGGTGGGTATGCAGGTTTTCTGCAATAAGGAAGACAAAAATGGCTTTTTATGCTAATATCAATATAACTCAACTAGGTGAAGTCGTATTCCATTTTTTATTCATTTATGTTCATAATTAAGGGAGACATAGCATTTAATTATTCTCCATAAGAATAACATGAGGGCTAAGTACGCAAGTTTGCTGCTCCGGGAGAGTTTGGCAAAATATAATTTTTTTAGCAAATATCAATAGACCACAACGAGATGAAGCTGTATACCAAGTTTCGTCAGTATACGTTCATAAATAAGCGAGATATAAACATTTTATTTTCCTCCATAAGAATAACATTAGACATGTAATGTGTTTAGCACTTTCAATATCTCAGTAACCAATTGACGTAGAGGAATGATCGAAATACCAAATTGTATGTTTTTTAAGATGAATCGAATGGTGAAAACTAAAGTTTGACTATTTAAAAAATTAGATGTAAAAAATTCAAATAAACCCATTTTTGGGGTAAACCCCTCCAAATACCCCTTAGGATCAAGCGATCTGGCTGGTTTTCGAACCTTGTTGCTTTACACGTTTAACCAAGTTTTATCAAAATTGGATCATTTTTACGAGAGTTATCGTGCTCACACACACACACACACACACACACACACATATATATATATATATATATATATATATATATATACATATATACAGTTACGAACGGATGGTGTTTTTGGGGTCTGGGGACCTCAAAACGAAAATATATCAAGGTCCCGGGCCTAGGCCTTACCATGCCGACTACGGTAATAGCTTCTTCCCTATAGGAGAAATTCGTTAACAAAACGCTGGGTTATCAAATTATCATTAACTTCATGAGGTCTCGATAATTGATGATTTTTTGAGCAAATGTCGGTCCCCCAGGCATTATTGACATAATATGTTAATACAAACTAAATGAAAATGCTTGGACATAACATTTTTAATTCATACGAGATTATTAATCCAACAGACTGAGATATTTTTACTAAATCATGCAAAGGAATGCAAGAACAGCAATTTAACGTTCGGGGATTAATATTGTTCTCTCCTTTGTGCAAACATTAATTACAAATTCCTGTATTTTAACTCGCCACCTTGTTACATTTAACTACATAAAATACATCATATTTACTTACTTAAACAAACATCACTTGTAAAACTAACTGGTGGTAAGTTTAATTTATAAAATGGTTTAACTAATGTTGGTTTTCCTGGTTTTTAAACCAGTTTCTTTCGTTTTGGCAACATAGATATCTTGAAATATTTATACTCTTGCACTATAAACTTATTTTTTTATTATTACTTATTTTGGAGAGGCAAACAATCATTTATATACACGATTGATCAGACCATACTGTGGGATCCTCACCAGTTGTTCTTAACCCACTTGAAACTTCCTCAAATATTTTTTATTTTAACCTGGGAACTGTTTATCACACGGCTTCAGCTATGCCCACCTTAGCCCTAGGGCTTACTTCTTTCCAGACGACAAAACCTTTCTAAGACCTAACCTGCATTACAGTCTACGACTGCCTTCTTCGCGTGGAGGAATCCCTGGACTAGTCGTGACACGTGGTACTAGTTCCCCCTCTATCATCTTCACACATACTGCGACTACCAACAGTCTTTTTATTAATATGTAAATGCAGCATAAACCATATTTTGATCTCTAAGGTTTTCGTCAAACCAGCTGTTTGGCGGCCAAAGAGGCGAATCAATGTCTAAGTACTGTTCAAAAATTGATACTGGACCAAACCGACCTCTTGGATGAGCTGATCTGAAAACCACCAGTTGCCTTAGACATCTTTAGACATCCTAGGAGATCGTAAATTATACAGTTTTCCTTTTTGCCAGTTCAAGTACAGCCTTGAACACACTTCACTGACCAAAGTACATACCTCAGATCTTTTTCACTGACACCCTTCTCTGCATGGGGGAATCTTAGGTAAACTTATGGTGTGTTAGGTTAGGTTAGTTTGAGTTACGTTAGGCTGGGTTGGGTTAGGGTACTTAAGGTTAGATTATAGTATTTCTACTTGGTTCATTTCATTTTGAGACGGCCATTTTGACACCAAAGGCCATTGGCTTGCGGTTTCGGGAGAGAGGCCGTACCAGAGATAGCGTAATCGCTATAGTACGATCACCCTCCGTCTGAAGCTACGGTTGATGAGGCCTATAATCGATAGAGACTCATCAGCTTGCTGGCGTGACTGTCACCAACATCATTATAATATACTATTGAGGAAAAATTAATTCTAATAACAGTAATATCAAATCAAATCAAATCAAATCAAATTTATTTCCAAATAAAAACAAATACAACATTATGTACACAAAAAATATTGTGGAAAAAAATTCTCACATAGGCCCATCGGCCTGTGCGTGAGAACGAGTTCTGCCTCAAATTCAGTGCACTTAAAAAATATCAAAAAACATCGTATTATTGCTAAAACAATTACAATTACATTTTAATGATTAAATAGGCTACAAACACAAATAAAAAATAAAAATCAAACAATATCGGCAGTTGTATGTATAGTTTACTATAGAATGTTTTCTAAGTAAATACTAATTTATATTTTAATAAATAAGGGTGTTCTGGTTCAATATGTTTTTGGTCTACATAAAGGAATTTAAAGCCTGTAAGAGTTTGGTTTAGTTAAAGTATATACATTTTTACCGAAACACATTGAAGATATGATGCAATATATTAAATCGTATAATATATTTACTCTTATTTATTTTATATACTTGAACTGATACATTTTTTTAAATATGTCAAGTGTTCACGGTTTATTGAATTAGAGACAGGTTAGTGTTACAGTTAATTTGTAGTACTAGCTTAAAACTGGAGACTGGTACATCAATGTACACTTTGTAAAAATAAACCGCAATCTACATTCATTTGTAAATCATTGGTAAACGACACCAGCGTAGAATCAATTTAAATTTAATCGTAGGTATCCAACAAAATATTGCATTACATCAGAAGCTGAAACTATACGGCTTCCTTATTTATTGATTGTGATACAATATCTGTTTATTTATCATAAAAATAAAAAATAAACATATTTATATCAAACATTGAGTTTGGTAATAAGTCTGAACAAATACACAACACTATTTACTATAGGGTAATTTTTATTTTAGAAATAAAAACGATTCCCCTTTGTTTTGAAATATTTGTTTTCCCAAGTGCTTATATTCGTTACTCAATTTCAAAACGTTTATTTCCCTCTAACAAACCAACTCGTCAAAAGCCGTAACAAGTTTGTCCAAGTTTAGATGTTTGTACTTATAGTTCCAAGAAAACGAAAAACTCTCAAGTCTGATTTCACACCTTAACTATATATATGATTGGTGACTCTGATACTGACTTTATTATTTGCTACTTGAAACAATAAAATAAAATAATCCTGAAAAGAAACATAAAGCAGAGTACTTTTTTGGTAATTTTGTTTACAACGTATTTTTATTAATTTAAAATGCATGAACCATAAAATTATATATGTTTTACACAAAGTGCATGACCCTTAAATAATACATTTCACGTATAAAGTATTTTATATAAATACAAATAAAAGTGAACAGAAATAATATGCGAGTTATTTAATAACCTAAAGTGTATTAGCGATAAACAAATTCTATAAAAATTCCACCAATCAGATTAATGTTGCAGGAACTCCTTCCCAGGTTTTATTTTCCCAACAAACCAAATTATAGTAAAAGTGTCTAAAACAAAATATAAAACTTGAATGACTGGTACTTCTAATGAGCTTTTTTAAGTTACAATTTACAACTAAAAGTGACACAAATTAAATGTTATCTGTGCAACGTTTAGTTATTATAACCCTCATTCTAAACTGTGAGTATTTTTTTATTTTAAAAATAATAATACCATTATAATTTATGTATTATATAAATGTAACAAGAAACATCCATTACAATAACATATCTAATACATAAAACTAACATAATTAATATACATACTCCACATATATGGAAATTGGAATCTTTGGCCATTCATAAAAAGCGTTTATACAATGTAGGTTTGAAGTGATGCTGAAAATGACAGGACATTAAACTTAACTACAAACATTACCAGTTTAAATACCTGGCTCTTAAAGCTTACTGCTTTCCAGTGTCAACAGCAAAACCTTGCTTGAATAAACTCCGAATAATTGTTGAGTCCAACTCCTAAATGTAAAAAACCCTGGTGTTTATAATAGCATACTAGTTTTACTGATTTGTCAATGTTAATAAAACAAATGTTTGAATATCCTGTTACAAAATATATTTCATTTAAACCTTCTTTGTAATAAAACATTTTTGTTATGTTTACTGTAGCGAATACAATGCATATTGGCAGAGGCCTAACTATAAGCACTATTCAAACCTTCCGACTTTACTTAGTAAAACAGTTTATAATCCTAGAGGCTAATAATTATGTACTAAGGTATGTACTAATAAGTATGTTTGTTCAACTATTGAATATAAATAAAACTTAACTATTTATAAACCCAACATTCTACTTGAATCCAAACAGATTCTATAAAACATACGTGTTCCCAGTAACGTAATAGTTTTAGTATGAATCAGTTTTAATAATACTGTGTGAGGTAAAGATTTGTATTTTGTTCAATATTTACTAAACAATCAAAAGATGTATTTAATCGATATTAACCCTTAGTATTATTGAGCATGTATCAATAAGTAACTAATGTTTACTATTACAAAGGTAACAAACAATAATCCTTTGAGTCTTTATAACAATATATTTAGGAATATGTTTTATTCCTGCTAACAATCATCTAATAAACTCATTACTTTGTAAATTATTATTATAAGAGAGATAGGTCGTGTTAAACGGTTGAAATAATTCAAAATCAGTAGTTCTCCTTGGTAATCAGTAATCAGTAATCAGTAGTTCTCCTCTGTAATCAGTAATCAGTAGTTCTCCTTGGTAATCAGTAATCAGTACTCAGTAGTTCTCCTTGGTAATCAGTAAACAGTAATCAGTAGTTCTCCTTGGTAATCAGTAATCAGTAGTTCTCCTTGGTAATCAGTAATCAGTACTCAATAGTTCTCCTTGGTAATCAGTAAACAGTAATCAGTAGTTCTCCTTGGTAATCAGTAATCAGTACTCAGTAGTTCTCCTTGGTAATGAGTAATCAGTACTCAGTAGTTCTCCTTGGTAATCAGTAATCAGTAGTTCTCCTTGGTAATCAGTAATCAGTAATCAGTAGTTCTCCTTGGTAATCAGTAATCATTAATCAGTAGTTCTCCTTGGTAATCAGCTAAAGAAATGTAAAGTTTGTAGTGCGGCTTTCAAGTGCAGTGTCAAACCTAATGACCCCATTTGCTACACCGGTCTATGCTGTTGTTGCCTTGACAGTGCTGGATGTGGCTTAGAAGCTGTAGCACTTATGTGACTCATTGTGTAGCGAACATTGTTATTGTTAGTGTTTAAAATAGATGATTAAACTGTCTTCACCAAATTTCTTGCACTAAACATTGAACGATAAATTATATACATTTATTAAAACATAATATATACGATATACTATGGAACAAACATATTTTATAAATTTAATATCGTCAAATAATTGATTTACTATTATAATGATTGGTATTGTTTGTACTATAGAAAGTGTGATTTAATCAAGTGTACTGGCTGTAGATTATTGGGATTTACACTTAAAATACGTCATGTGTATAATTAACTATTATTTTCTTTTCCATTTTGCATTAGTCTCTCTGTATGTGTATTTTCTTAATAAACAACATCGCCACAACTAAGACGAATAAAAAATTTAAAGTTTTTCCTACGATTTACTAACACTAGTTCTGTTTTTTAAAATAAATTAAGGTCTGAACCTTCACCTTTTCTAAAAAAGGGTGTATTTTTCAAAATAAATATCAGTAATTCTAGGTTGAAATGCATATCCCAAAAAAGTTGCATTGTTTTGTTCCAAAAATCCTAGTAGTTTTAAACATAAAAGCAAAAAATATTTATTAAATTCATAGAAACAACAATTGCGAGAAACCTCGTTAATTTCAAAGTTTAGATTAAACATGACAGTAATTGCAAGCATCAATCCCAGCACCTGAAGCTGTTTAGACATCCTTAGCTAAGATATCCGCAATGTAACATACTCACCTAGTAAAACTAAATAAAGTAAGGACAAATGAGGGAGACTCTTGATGTTCACTTGGAAAGCTGACCTGAGAAATTTGTATTCTATAATAATGGAGACTGAGATAAATAATATTGCAATACATACAAACCTTCTACATGTATACGTACTGCTTATAGTATCTATACCATTTTTCTTTCTAAGTTAATGTTAAGTTCCAATTTTTGTTTATATCTATTTGGTTATTTTTAGTAAAAACCCCTTTAGTAAAAGAAGTGTTAGTAAAACTAGACATAACTGGATATATAAATAATCATAAGCGATTGATAACTTATCTATGTTTGACTCTGCAAATATTACTTATATCTAAACAATTACAATTGAAAATGAAAATATATTCTTAAGGAGCATATACTATTACCTGCTACCTTCCTTGTACGTCACACAGACCATTTGGCATGGTATACGTCCCTTCTATCCTCTAGGCATCTACTTCTACATTACCGTCATCAGACGCAGTCAATCAAAAAGAGAGGGTAGATGATGGTAGTGGCAAAAAAATTGGATATAATAAGAAAAGGATGCTTTATTGTAGCAGAATTATTAACGAGATATCGTCTTAAATAATATTTCATAATACGTCTAATACATAATATGTACTGTCGAAATCCGTGTTCTTACAATTAAACAGGGTAAAAAACTACCTCTCACACTTAAACAAACAAGTAGTGGTTCAGTTTTAGTACTGTGGTACGTAGATTATATCACCCTGTTTATTTCAAAACAGAAAAAATACATGTTCTTTGCAACCTTTTAAATTAGAATAACTGGCATTTCTTGTCTTTTCCGGTTGAGAAAATATTATCCAAAAGTGTCTCGAGACTTGTCCCCTTCATTTTTCCTCTTTATCCACTTTTTTTAGGCATTTTCTGGGAAAACAAAAACGCCCCCACAGTTGAATTGTTGTCTCCCTACTAACTGAAGTAAAAAACATGTTATTAACAGTCAATTTTACTATTTAACTAAATGTAACTCTTCCTCTTTAAGAATACTAGTATTGCTATTGCAATTATTTTTATCAAAATTATATTAGAACCAAAGTTAAATTTTTAAATAGTTACATCACATTTTTATTTGTGTTTTAGTAATTTTTCATGTGAGTTTTGTACATGTGATTTTGTTTGCAACTCTTATATTATTTAACTATTTTATATAATAGAAATCTCGATATGTTTAGTCGTTTAATTGACTAACCCCGGAAATGTAAAATTTATTAATTCCTTAGTTCTAAACTTCATAATAACTTTCCTACTAACACTTTATATTAACTAACAAACTTCAATATGATGCCTATGTGTAATCACAACATGTGAAAGTGATTATCACTTGTATCACAACCACTCAACCTTCTAATGGATGGTCATTATACCCATTACCGTTCATTTAATATTAATGTCAATATTAATAGCACTAATAGAACCAATTATTAAATGTAAAACTAGTTCAAGTTTCATTTATATACTTTTTGTGTGGTAAAAGTTAAATATTTATGAGCACAGGTATTTTAATGAAAATCCAAAATAATATTATGATACAAATTATTCCATGTGCAACATTACACTCAAGAACTTTGCTTTATTTCTTTGGTCTTACAAATTAATAAAAAAAATTACTTAACGTTTTAATATATTTGAAGTTTGTTTACTGTCTATTAGACGAATACAGTATAGGTTTCACTATTTTTTTAAGTGTTGTAAGACAAAGTTCATGCACATCCAGTAATGCAATATAACAACAAATTTCGTCTTAACGGTATTATATAAAACAACTGTAAATTGGGGTTTAATAATTACATATTAAAGATTTTTTATGAATTTTAATTAACAATAGAGCAAGAACAAACGTTTGATAATCAGAGTAACTATATAAAATAACAATAATGTTGAACTTTTCTTTGGCTTTAATTTTAAATCATGATATGTAGGCTACGTAAATGGTTACATTTTATTTCTTGTTTCCTTTTTACTTTAAAACGCTATATCTAAGCAACCAAAACATATTCCTTTGAATAAGAATTTGAATAATAATCTTTATTTCCTTTAAACATTGACATGCAATATTGTTCGTCAGTTGTGTGGGGTATTATTATAAAATAAGCAAAAATCCATACAAATTCACAAATACAATTGTTCAAAATAATATTACCGACTATCAGCTTAAATATAATCACTGGTGTCACTTAAGCCTAAAAACCACAGAATGATGTTAAGAAAAATATAAGAAATAGGTACTTACTTACAAATACTGATGGGGACTCAAAGAACTCATTCCGTGAGTTTAAAGGATAGGCAAATAATAATCTCAAGACATTGTAATTGAATTTTGAAAATTTCCAGTCCCAAGTCTCACATGGAAGCCTGTTAAACAATCTCATACTTAAAATACTGTTCTTTTTCTGAGATGTTCTGGGTTTGACAAAAGGTATATTAATAAAGTTCCTAGACCTGGTGTGGTGATCATGAAGGTGATGTCCAAGCCTAATTCTATCACATTCTTAACTTTAAGCAAACTAGCAAAAACATACTAGCTAAACATAGTCATTAAACTTTCTATGAAAAAAATTATTTTTTGTTTTTCAGACTTAAATATTTTTCTATTGGTAATATTTTTCGCTTTCTGCGGGTAAATGAAGTATATTTATGATAAACCTAAACTGAATGTATCCTACAGAACGAATCATTACACAAACAGTTTACCAGTATTATCCAACGGATGTTACTTTAATTTGGTTTTAATGTCTTGTTGACTTTTGATATATATTACTGAAAACAAAAGTCGTTAAAATAAATTAATCCATCAAAATATAGTTAGAATTGTATAACCTTATCATTTTAATAAATATGAAATAAAAAAACAAATTTCTATCGTACTATTCCAGCACAAAGGGGTTACTTAAAGTTATAAAAAATCAACAAAAATAAACTCTAAAGTTAAATCGCAAGCTTAGAGTGAATAGCTGTTGAAGTAAGCTTCTCAAACCTGTCAACTGTATGCTAATGGAATTTACTGCATCTGTTAAAATCCTAGGAACAAATAAACTGTCTTAAGAACTTATCTTTATCGCTAGCAACAAACATAAACTGTATAACTAGGCAATTGCTAGAAGCAATACATCCTTTAGTGGTTCTATACATTACTGTTGCCTCATTTTATCCCTTATCACAAGAAGATACATGTAATATATACAATTTTTCTAAGTGGCATACGTGTTTTTTATTTCTCTATATTTTAAATTATTTATAATACTAAAATTATTAATAAAATAAATAATATAAGTTTAATTAGTAATAGTTTAATATAACCTAAATATATGTATATTAATTTCTTATTTTTAATTTTAGGAATACAAATATATATATATGTATATTTAATATATATATATATATATATATATAGAGAGAGAGAGAGAGAGAGAGAGAGAAAGTTGGCAATGTAGTGAAAAACAGTACATTTCCCTATTAAAATAGATTTTAGAAGGGAAACGAATGGGTTTTGTAGATAGATAATGGGTTTTTTAAATTTTTAAATTACCCTCAGTAAAATAAAATTAGACACAAATTAAAGTTTTAAAATGAGAATATTCTTCTGTTCAAGCAAAAGAGAGTTTATCTTACCTCGAGACAGCAGAAAAGCTTTTACCTGTCCTTTACTTCTCACTTTGACCTTTTCGTAAACAAAAATACGTAATAGACACCAGGACTTATGTATCGTCCAAAATGTCTCAATTGGCTTGGCAAATGATGTTGTCATGCATTATTTTTATTATAAATTTGTTTAAACAATAAATAAATAAAATAGTTTAACTTTTGGAAGTACGTGAGATGACAGGAAAATACCGAACTGTAATTTAAATACAAATATTGACAAAACATTTAAATGGATATCTTGTTTCTGAGTATTTTTATTGTAAGTATGTAACAAAAAATATGTTTGTATTAAACAAGCTATTTAAAAAATAACATATAGATCTTGCAATATAGTATAATTTTTTTTATAATTAAGATATTCAATATAAGTGACAATATATTGAAAAAGTTTTGCCGACCGCTGTTAAGGTTTCTGATGGCAATTATAAGAAAATCTGACAGCGATAGATATTCATTTTTATTAGTGAATTTCCTTTGGAAAGTGAACTATTAGCATGACCCGCACGGTGAAACTTAAGCCCGGGCCCACCATAGAAGTTCCTAACGTGACCCCCTGAACACGTTTTGGGGGGTCGTTCAAAATTTTATATATATATATGTGTATGCACTCTAGCGGTCGCATTTTTTGTCCGATTTACTTCAAATTTGGTAGGGACGTTCCTTTCTATAATCTGTTGGACAAGTTCGTTGGGCAAAACAATCGGAAAACTCTAAACCCATTTTTTGGGGATTAATCTTTCAAATTTCGAGTTTTTGGGCCCCAAAAGGGTCAGAAAAGCCCCGGATGCAAAATTAATGCATGTAGAAAGATGGGAATTAGTTAGGCGAAAGTTTTAAGCCCTCTCTCGTCATTCTAGCATAAATATTTACCGAGTTATTAAAGAAAATGTGTATTGACCAAACGCAGTACGTTGTCTTATGGGGGTTTTACATTAGAAAAGCCTGTTATTCATTTGTTGGTGTACTTTTAACATCTCCAGCAACCTCACGCCTACTTTAAAGCCTGACTGGACCTTCTCCTAACCTTATAATGCACAAAATTGTATTCCCAGCATTGCAGGTAAATAGAACCAGGAGCATCAAAACAGCCAAAAAATCAATATTTTCAGATTTGAATAAAAATGGGAATAATTGTATGTTTTTAACTGATTTTGAGTTTTTATAGTTTTTTATGTGGAAATTCACTTTCCTCACGTCAGCGTGCTGCGTGCGAACTCGTTTATTAATTTTTCAGATGAAGGAAGAGTAAATATATACGAATATGTTATTGAAGTAGGAGACAAACATGAGCCATGGTTATTGTTTTACTGGTCTAATTATAAACAAATATTTAATGTTTTCATTAAAATAATTTCGTTAAATTTGTGATGGCAACTAAGAATTTAAAACTAATCGGTTTAATCGGAATAAAAAACTAGCCTAACTCATTAATACAATTATGTTTTTGGGTGAAAATAAACTACTATTAAATATAAATCGAATAGTTATTTCACTATCGCGATATTTTATTTTCTGGTTATGTAACTAATGTAACTACGAATTAAAGAACTGATATTAAACACCATGCAAAGTGTATTTATTTTAGTGTATAGTTTATAGTTTATCATGACATTACCACATTTGTGGTGAGTAAAATAGTCTAAATTTTCTCACCACTTCTACATCGAGCTTTTGAGTTAAAAATCTAAGCTGTGACCTACCTGTAACAAGAAATCTGACCAGTATTTGTTTAAGAGCAATCAAGAGAACAACGTATTCCAATGTATTTTCTTTTGCCAATCGTAACAAGCTATTGACCTTAATGGTCATTCATTATTCTACAAACGGCAGTAGTTCTTCTAAACGCAAAGGGGGCATTGGAGATCCACAATGACAATACTCTTTGTTTCCTAGTATTAACAAAGCGCTTTTGTATTAGTTTTCAAATTAAAATTATTTGCTATTAAAGGAAATCTCTTTCGCATATTTATGAGTATACTTTAATTTCAGATTAAAACACGATTCAGATACTCTCAAAACTAAAATTTATACACTTTGCAGTGATTTTACTGGATTGCAAAACGTTTTAAGTAACCTTTTATTACCAGGGATATGAACAACCGTTCTTGTACATTGTTGTTTTTAATTACAAGTAGTAAAGCTTTTTGGCCACAGATTTTAATTTTTGTTCGATTCATAGTAATACAAAATCTAAGACATTACCAATGTATTTCTTTTGAATATAAAACTACTATTTTGGGTTTTAATATATATAAACAATTTAATTAAAATAACTCCAAATCTATAAGGTTAGGAAAAACTTTCGGAATAATTCAAACTTAAAAATAAATTTCAAATTGCGACATATTTACTTGCTATTACTAACATATTACAACATGTTTGGACCTTTATATTTAATGTACAAACTGATATTTTATTTTTTTCCATTCATGTATAAAGTAATTCTTTTCGAAATGAAATAACATTGTGTTTGTTGGGTATTTTACGCAAATTATTAGACAAATAGAAATTTTTTTAAATCAAATATTCCTAAAGTATAATTACGGCGGCAATAAAATTAAGCATTTTGAAAATTTGAAAATACTAGGTGTTACATATTTATGTTCTTATAAAAAACAATCAAGTGAAATCATTTAAAAATATATTTTTAAAAGTAGTTGCAATCTAGTGGTCAAACATTCTTATTCCCTTCACATCTTATTGATTTGTTTGGAACAGAAACGTATACTCAATAATAATTGCCCCCGCCCCACCCACCATTGATATACATGCAACGCAATCAGGGGCTGTAACTAGACACATTAGTACATGTTAATGGGTCCCTGCTTAATTGATGGTAAGCGATATTAGCCCTTAGTTCTACTGTAACCAGATGAAATAGGATCAAAACTGTGTCATTCCTAACAGTCAATATAAATAATTTTTACTCTTGTAAATGTATTTGATACTATCATTGCTCAGTTAGAATTAAAACAAGGTTTATTTTAGAACAGCTTTAAAAAATACTTAGACAGTCATCGGTTTAGCCAATGACAGTGTGTAGGTTTACAAAGGGTGCTAGAAATATAAGTTACCATAATATAAGAACATCCTTTTAATCCCCTAATCCTTTTTCCCCAATTTCCTAGATTTTTGTTACTGAGACTTCATGAATGCTTAGTTAAGTTTTAACCCTCAGAGGGAATTATAAATCATCCGCACCTATCCAATGCCAACTGGGCTCTTCCCAGTAAAACTATTATAGCCTTTCAAGGTAGGAGGTGAAACGACAAAGGAAAGGACTTTCCATCGTATTGTAGAAGTTCCCTGGATGACCTGGGAGGAAAGGTCTTCGTCTGACAGGCTCAAAGGAGAAATCGGGTGAGAGAGCGAATCAACATAGTAAAATATTGTGCTCGTAAATCACAATTTTTTAATTTATTATATTGTTGTTATTTATATATTTATGTTGTAGTGTTATTTATATGTAATGATTTGTAATGTTGTTATGGTAGAACCGTTTAAAATAAATAAATAAACATATAGTTACCTCGATCTGACCCCGGGTGCTGTACAGGTCAGGATATAATTCGCTTTCCCTGTTTTGACTACATTTCCACCACTGAACCATCTTTCCCACTTTTTTACACCTTCTTTCCTGTGGCTGTACAATATCGTAAAGTAAACAGACGTGCCTATTTGGTCAATGCTGGAGCATCCTAATCTGTCACATTTATCATTTAACATATAGCAATGACCAAGCAAAAATGTTAAAGTATATTATAATTACACTGGCAGGGTAAAGTTAGACTCTGATCCAGAACGAACCGTAAATATGTCAATATTAATCATAATTTCAAGGTGCTTTATATTTATTATAGGTCCAAACTAAAATTGTATACTGAAGTTCTATAAATATGAATTGAATATGGTTAGAAATACTTATTTCAAAATTATATATGATTTTTTAACTTCGACATGAAGAAAGCCCGATTATTTATTAATTATTTAACGTTCAAATAACGTATTCAAATTAATTTCAGGAAATAATTCAGAGTTATAATGCCTAATTTAGATAAAAGAAATAAATGGCAACTGTTAACATTGTAAAGTGCAAACACTCATCCAAATAAACATACAATGGATCTATTGACCGAACAGTCAATTTCGGACATCAGTAAATTAATCCAATTTCCATGATTTCAAATTTTAATCTATAAAATAAACAGATAAGCTACTTGCATGTAAAAGGTAGATTAGTAAATACAAATATATAAAATATTAATTTATATTTTAGTATGAATATTAAATGTTAAAAAGAAAGTATGAACTAGTAAAAATAAAACAGTTGTATCTTGTAATTTATTGATTTAGTTAGTGAGCACAATATACAAACAAGTAATAAATATATTTATACGTAAATATAAATAATTGAATATTTGTTTTATAAATAATTGAATATTTGTTTTACAAATATTTATAAATGTGTAAATAAATGGTTTTCTTTTCCAAAAAGATTAATTTAATATATAAACAAAAACAAAGGAATAAAAAAGGCCCTAGGAATGATTTAGATTAAATCACCTAAGCTTCTATAATATTTGAACATATTTTCTTTGCCTTATTAATTCCAAAAAGTTCAATTAAATATAAAGCATTTCAATGTAGTGTATAGGTTTAAACGTGTTCTATATCCTCGACTCATTATTCCACTTATTAGTAGATTTTATTTGCAATTTAAAGTGATTTGTTGAGTGACTATGCAGTAATAGGTTTTAATTATTATAAACTATGAGCCATTCATATTTATATCTTTTAACTTAGTCCCTGGACTACATTTGGTTAAATATATCTGGATTGCATGTTTGCAACCAAAGTTGCAGGCTTACATAAATAAATGGTAATAGCAGTAGCCTAATTTATTACACCGAATATTGGCACTTTGTGGTAATGTTACTGGATGTGGAATTTATATTGAAATCGTTTGATTGCTATTGGATGCATTTAAACATGCCAGTGCGTAATAAATTGCTCTCCTCCATTAAAATAAACCAACAAAGTTATTTTTTACTCGTATTTTTTGTTCTTTTATGGCAATTTATTTTGACTATATCTTTTGTGATATGTATATAATGAAGATTAAATGTATAAATTTGTTTATATAGTTAATGAATAAATATTTTTATGGACAATTATTTAGGTAAGTTTCTGTAACTAATGGAAGGAAATATAATTAAATGATACCCATTGTGATTTTAAATAATGTAAATTACTGTACAATAATGGTTTGAGGTTCCTATTATAATTATATAACTAGCCAGTACCTACCCTCTAAGCAGGCAGTGCCTTGGAGGGTTGTGATTCACCAAAAGTTTATTTCCTTCGCAATAATTATCACTTAATATTAGTTTCTTGTGGTTATTAAGTCTTTTGTAGTTTACCTTTCAGGACCTATATGTGTTTTTTAACTGGATGTTCAATGTCATTTGTAATAATTTGTATAAACTGTGTAATAACACTGTACACTTTTGGTTGAATAAAACATTATTATTATTATATTATTATTATTATAAATGGGTAATTAAGTACAATATTTTAAAGTTAGATAAAAATGATATTGCAAATATTAGCTTTTTAGAACACATGCTAGTTTACACATATTATATAAATAACCCCGTCGCAGCAAACCTGCGTACTCAGCGAATTTCCAATGCATATATATGTCTCAATAACACATTAAGCCTCTTACCAGAATTCATAAGAAATATATTCATAAATAAGCGATATTAAAAATATTCATTATTCTCCATTAGAATAACATTAGGGATGAGTACGCAGGTTTGCTGCAACAAGGAACACAAAATAGTGGGTTTTTATGCAAATATCAATAGAACTCATCTAAGTGAAGTCACATACCAAGTTTCATCCATATACATTCATAAATAAGCGATATATAACATCTTTATTATTCTCCATAAGAATAACATGGGGACCGAGTACCTAGGTTTGCTGCTATGGGAACCATAGGGGAAAAATTATTTTTTTGTTCAAACAACAACAAACCACAAACAGATGAAGCGATTTACCAAGTTTCGTCAGTTTATGTTCATAAATAACCAAGATATAAAATTTGTCTTTTTATCCATAAGAATAACATTGGACAACGTACTGTGTTTAGTACTTTCAATATCTCAGTAACCAATTGACGTAGAGCAATGATCAAAATACCAAATTGTTTGTTTTTTTAAGCTGAATTCAATGGTATAAATTAAAATTTTATTTAAATGATAATTACATGTGAAAACTCCCAAAAAACATTTTTGGGGTACAAAACCCCCCCAAAACCCCCCTTCGGATGGTGCGATTTGTCTGGTTTTCGAACTCGTTCAAATAAATCGTACTTTACATATTTGTACCAAATTTTATGAAGATTGGACCCTTTTTTAAGAGAGTTATCGTGCTTACGGTCACACACACACACACACACACACACATATATATATATATATATATATATATATATATATATATATATATATATATATATATATACAGCATTAAATTAAATCGATAAATCGTAATTATTAATTGTTGGTAACAAAGACTTACTATTACATTAATATAAAAAAATAATGGTGTTAGCATATCTATGTTGGATGGGGCATAAGTAAAACTCCAGGTAAATACGAACAATAAACTAACACAAAGATATACACCATTGTATTTGTTCGTTCTCATCGAACCCAGCTAGTTACCCTAATGGCTTTACTTGTTGGCTAATACAATGGCGGTATTTTTCTTTTTCTAAGGTACATCAGCGTTTTACATTGGCAATACAAGCAGCTACGCTTTTATTGTCTAGGTCTGTCGATCAGCTTTTGTTTTAGTTTAATAATTGCTCTCAGGATAAATGAAAAAAGGAATCATTCCCAAAATTAGTTAAAACATGAAATGAATTTTATATTGAAATGTGGAATACCAATTAAGCTTTTTTTAGTTATGTGAATGTGTAAACCAACTAAGAAAACAACTTAATTTTGAATACATTTATTACTTGATTAATAATTTTAACATTACTTTGTTTTCCATGATTTAAGTGTTTGTGTGATTTTATTGTTAATAACTCTAAGCTATTAATACCTATTTATCTTTCCAAGTTCCGACGTTGATTTTTTTTTTACTTTAAATAACTAACTTATTTGTTATTGCAGACAAATACTAATATAAAACAAATATATTTAGTATCAAATGTATTTGTAATGATGTATTAATCTTAAATAATTTAATGGTACATGCATAATATTACCAGTTTAATATTCCAAGATATTAAAATAATCCCGAATCACTTATAGGACAGACGTTGAAAACATCGAAATGCTTTTAAGTGAGCTAGAGCTTCATCTGTCTTCGTTAAGGTTTTAACAAATTAGAGTTTAAATAATTTGATTTTGTAAAAACTTATTTTTCCCATTTTGACCGTTATTTTTTATTTAGTTAATTATCGTTCTTAATTAGGACATTTTACAGTTTGATAATAAGTGAACAAATGTTAAAAATGTTATTAATAAAACGATAATATATTTTTGTTGCCAAGTAAACCAAGTAAGATATTTTAAAATGTATATCATTATTTTTTTACTTTAATTATATAATATTTAAAATTTTAATTTTAACCTTTATAAACCACTTAACTGCAAACATGGATTTTATGTTACATATTCAGAATTTTGTTTAAAAGAGTTTTAAATAATGCAGCGAAATATATTTTTGAAGGTTTGTTACATTAGACTGTTATTACTATTCATATTTTTTTCCTAGAACGCTAAATTATAATTACTATTCAAATTTTGTTACATTTTTATTAAGGGCATATAGCTAAAAGTTGTACAACTATAAATTTATTGGTCATAATATAAATGCATCGATTCATTTAAATTGATTTACTTTTGTAACGCAGATTTGCAAGATTAAGCAAAATAATAACCTGTTAAAAAGATTAATACAAATTAAAAAGTTTGTAAAAGGTAAAATACGGACAACGTTGTTGAAAAAATGATAGTTTTTATTGTTCTTGTCTTAATAATTTAATGGTTTCCAGAATCCACAGCCAAAGCGGAGGCAGAATCGCTTGTTGATTCCACAATTCAGTTGATTCAGCGAGCATGCAACTCGTCAATGCCTCGAAATAAACCGCACCGGGACCGTTTTCAAACTTACTGTTTGACTGGCGAGATCGCGGAGCTGAGGCGGACTGCACTTAAGCTCAGAAGAAGAGCGAAGCGGGCTCGAAACCTGCCCGACGCTGAGGCTTTTCGGCATAGCACAAAGCTGCAAAGAAATCACTCACCGCGATCCACCTGAGCAAAGAGCGTTGCTAGAAGGAGCTGTGCCAGGATGTGGACTCTGACCCCTGGGGAAAGGCTGCAAGCTTGTGACCAGGAATCTGGGAGTAATGGGGACCAACTAAAACTGTACTTATTATAAACTGTCATTCCGGCCGGAACAATCACGGGAATCGTGGATGCTCTCTTCCTAAATCATCCTGTGAGGAGGGAGGAGGGAGAAGCGAGGCCGGTTCTGGATGTTCCGATGTATTCGTAAGAGGAGCTTTTGGTGGAAACGTTCACCATGAGAAATATCAAAGCTCCAGGGCCTGATGGCATACCAGTTGAGGTTCTGATGGTCGTGGTGGGAAGTCACCCTGTATTGTTGCTGCGCATTTTTAACGCTTGCATAGTAGCAGGGGTGTTCCCATCACGCTGGAAAACAGCTAGGCTGGTGCTCATTAGCAAGGGCAAAGGCGATCTGTACTCTCCCATCGTTCAGGCTGATTTGCATGATTGACACGGTGGGGAAGTTCTTGAGATATAGCTGAAGCCAAGGTGGCAGTTGGCCATAGAAGCCACTGGGGTATTGTCTCCCTGACAGCAAGGCTTTCGGAGAGGTCACTCAACCTTGAATACTATCACATAAGTCGTCAGCACCGTCCAGCAAGCCGACACAGCTCGTCATCAGGCACGGCCAATAGTACTGTTGGTTACCCTAGATGTAAAGAACGCCTTCAACACTGCTCTGTGGTCGACATGTTAGAGGTTTTGTAGCGGAACTTCAGAGTGCCCGACTATGTCCTGGTTATCCGACACCTACCACACGGTTTCTGGTTCGGCGGTCATGGTAGTGGCTGGAGTGGTCCCTTGAACTGCTCGTTGGTGAGAGATAGGTCATTTTCCGGCAAGCCTCTGAGCAGGGTAGAAGTACAGCTGCGGCAGTTGCAAGAGCATTAGTTTCAAGAGCGTTAGTTGCAAGAGCATAGGGTGATATATACATCCACCCTAAAAGCCTGGCAGCTCAGGTGGGATGAGGGCACCGAGGGTCTTGGACGTCTCGCCTCATCAGAGATATCGGTACCTGAATAGGCCGTGGTCACGGATAGATATAGTTCTACCTTTGTCAGTTTCTGACGGGTCTCGGCTACTTTAGAAAGTACCTCCACTGAATGGGGAAGGTCAGGTCACCTTGGTGCGTTTACTGCCTGGAGGACGAGGATGATGTCCATCACTCGTTCTTCATGTGCGGGCGTTTCGCCGAAGAAATAAGAAGACTTATCTCTACTATAGGTGCTCTCACACCAGACACCGTAGTGGAGATGATGCTGCAGAGCTAGAAAGCGTGGAGAGCAGTTGCTTCTCACGCCCACTCAGTACTTCGTGCGAAGCGCTACTATAAATGCCTGGTTGACCCTTAGGCATCGGTATTCCAGTGGTGTGATCCGTCAGTGACGCAAGACACCCGGCCAGGCACGAAGTCATCCGGAAGGGGTCAGGCCTGTATCCTCACGGCCCGTAGGGGGTTTAATGGGTATTTCTTGACTAATCAGGGTGAGTCTTACGCTTCGTGCGTAAATGCATTTCCCCTACGTAAAAAATACCCATGGTTACATAAAAAAAGTAATTTGTTAACAAAGAGTTTAACTATGTAAATAAAATTGAAATTGTGTTTATTTTAATATAGTTCGACTAAATATCTCTGGGTTAATTTTGGTGTAACTGTTTTGGGAAAATAACTATTTATAATAATAATTGCCACTAAATGTTTGAAAGAGTAACATATACTACCGAACTACAATAATAATGATGAAAATTATACTATTAGTGTGAAAATTATATAGTTAAAGAATTCTCTTCATTAAAAATAGGTAATTAGTTTGCGAAGGAATAAATTAATTTTAAAATACAAACATTATTCTATCCACCTTTGTGTAAACCCTAGAAAAAACGTAGGCAGGAAATAAAACGAGGCGTAAAACTTTACGGAGCGTTAAACGTGAACGCATAAAGGGTTTTCCACACGGGAAATATACAAACGTTCATTTGTTGGTGTTTCTAGCATTTAAAATATATTTTTTTAGTTTATAAATTAAATATAAACTCTCCTTGATAAAAACAATAGTCCGTGTAAAATAACGTGAGGGATTGAATATACATTTAATTCCTTAGATACATTAACACATCACATTAAATATGAAAGCGGTAGATGTGACATGATTGTATGATATTTATATACCAGCAGGGTAAAAAGTAGTGTATTATTTTATATCATAAAAGTGACCAATATTTCCTTTATAATAAGTAGTTTTATTTTATTTGGAAATTTCACAGTTTATTATTTTTCTCCATGGGTGTTAATGAGGATTTTTACTGCACCTTAAAGAAGTTCGATGTTACTCCTATATGGACTAGTAAATAAACAGTGTAACCATTGGAAGAATCCCATTAAAACAACAATGTTTAAATATGAAGGGGAAACCCATTATAGCTATTTTCAACAACAAAATTTGTTCTATGAACAAATTACATTACTCAATTGCTTCTTTGCATATCATTACAATTGTTTTGAAACATGTTCTTTGTCAAAAAAAGTTGAGATCTTGAGAATAAAAATAAATAAAAATTAAAAACTGTTTTATAATTATAATAATAGTTATAAGTTATCTACTAGGTTAAGATTTACAAGGGATTTGAGTTTTAAGGGATAACTTGTATTGAACAATGCTACAAGTATTCTTGAGACAATTTCGTTCCCTTAATGGTCAACATTGTTTCATTTGTATACACTTTTAAACAATTAATGTGCATAATTATGAGTAAGATCTAATGAGATAAAACAGTGGTGAAATTAAAATATGTAAGCAATCTTAATTTGCTTGTAAGCCAAAAAATATTTGTTAGTATTTCTACTTTGATAAAGTTTAGATTGAAACTTGATGGAATCCAAATACAATCAGTAACTCTTTGACGTTAAGTAGTACGCTGCACCCTAGCAACTTCATCCTTAGAACCAGTGATTTACTAAATCATAAATAGTTTCATATCTGATTAACTTTTATAGTCCAGCTTGATCACGTTTTGAAATTATTTTATGTAAATACAAGTTTTAAAATTAAAATTATGAATAAAAGTTAGTTTTATTAAAGTAGAAATAAGAAGCTTTGTTAACATCAACTGCCCGACACCGTAGGCATATATGCATGTTTGGTGAAGTAAAGACAGCGTAGTACCTTTAAAGTATTCACGGTGATCACTTGTGAAAGAATCAAAGAATTCAACCGGGATAAAAGGTCATAAATTCGGCTGATGAAGTAACTATTTTATTTATAATTTAATGATACCAATTGAGTTATTAAATAATTTCTTTACAAAATTTATAGGTATCTAAATTGTTTGTTTCGAAATTCATCTAAGAAATTGCAGGACTTATTTCGGTAAAATGTTTGATCGAGATTCCAAGTCAGGTCTTACAAGTCTAATTAAGTTTTGATGGTCTTTAGAATTACCACTCAATAATGACGTCTGGGCGCTATTGATAATATAATGTGATTTGAATTTAAAAGCCTTTCTTGATCTATGTGGTAAATAAAATGCGAAAGTTATTCAATAATCATAGTTTGTACTGGATTTATAGAATACACCAAATAAATATCAAAGTTTACAATTTGTAATAAATAGTTTTATGCTCCTGATTATATGCAATAATAAAATTATAACATTATATTTACCAAACAATTTCCAATGTAATGTTCATATCCTAGATTCATTACAACAGTTGGTTATTATCACAAGCTTTAGACGGAATTTGTAGTGTCTCAATTATATTGTAGCTGTATGTTTAATACATTTTTTGAGTATTATTTAGAAAATTGTAGTTTAGCAATGTTTTCGCTGATTCATTAAAAATAAATATGCTTAAATACTTTCTAACATCCTTTATGATAGGAAAGTTTATATAAACTACAAATATTTTTTTTATTACAGGAAGTCAATATAAGCAGAAAAGGTTTCCCTTATTTTATTTTTTTATTTTTATAAAACCTATCTGGTAATGTAAAGTTTGAAAAACCTAATTAGGACACCAAAGAGTAGAAGCAGTTAGTAACTGCATACCAATCATGTATCCGTTAGATAGATTTTCTACTATAAGCCTAAATAATTGTACATAATTGTGTATAATTGTATATAAGCATGTAGAGTTGTACTATTTTGCGCATGAAACAAGCAAATCACAGCAAAAACCAGCAATTTTAAAAAAATATGTTCTTTTAATTGTATGCTTTTAAATTTACCATTTAGCAATCAAATAGTAGAGTATTACATTTAATAATATGTAGCAATCAATAAAATGTATGGTTTCACTAAACAATAATTATTACTGGAAGATTTACTATCATCCAATTAGTGATAAACGTAATTGTCCATGGCCAAAAATAGTTTGAAATAATTTAAACTGGCTTAAGAATGTCGCGTGAATCATTATTAAAATCGCGTGACACAATAAAACTCATTTTTGGAAACTAAAAGTGATTCAAAAGAGATATTTTATACTACTTAATAATAAAACAAATAAGCTAGAGTTCCATTGTATTAAATTCAGCTTTCTTTTGAGAGTGTGCTATGGCGTAGGTTTTTACACTTTAGTTAAAAATATCCGATGAAAATAGGCAATCTTTATTTTTACATTGATAAGCCTGCATATTATTTTATATTTGTTATATTTCAAAACATGTTAACCTATATAATCTAAAGGGGATGAAACAAAAATCTAGACTACACTGTTATTTTACTTGTCAGAGTACCAAGTCATCTGTCTGATTTATCAGATGATAAGAAATGATAGATGGGACTTTGACGATATGACAAGACTTTAATAAACAATGTTTTTCCTTAAGAAATTACGGATATAAAATTCTCCGTTACCATGAAGTAAAGTGAGTTACTTTTTGAAGGTTTATTGTTTATTATGAATGAATAGTTTTCCAAGAACCTAAACGGGTAAAGTATAAAAGGACAGCGTTTAAAACTCTCTGTGTCTTATGAAGTAAAGTGAGTACGTTTTACAGGTCTAAGTTTTTTATAATGAATGATTACTTTTCCAAGAAGCTAAAAGTATTAGTATAAAAAAAAACAGAGTTTAATACCAACCATGAGACAATTGTACATAATGATCTTAAACTTCTAATTAAAACTACAATGTTGTCCAATTATAAAATTTGGTTGTTCGTTTGTTGTTATTGCTTATTATTGTTTTTTCTTGCATTAAAGTGGTAAACTGTTTTAAAATAATTCATTTTTTATGTTTTGTCTATTGTTTTTATTGTTCATAATATCGAACAACCTTTTTTACATTGTCGTTATAATAATTTGTTATATTCCCTTTGAGCATTCGATCAATTCTTTCTAGTCTTAAGTATTTTGTATGATTTTGTGTTTTTGCTATCCTGCATGATTGTATATTTTGTAAATTGGCTGCTAGCCGTTGATGAAAAAAAAATCACTAACCACAAATATTTATTCATTCACATGTTTACAGTTGTCTACTTACAATAAAATAGTTTTATTTACATTAAAATAAATAAGAATTAATCATTGTCAATAATAACTGTTGTCCATAACAATGAAAAAACAACAAAAAAACAGTCTATTATCTTAAAATAAATATATTTTTAATTATATAGATACTATTTTACTTTCCTTCAAATTTTATTTAATGCTTGGTTATGTTTCTTTTGTCTAAATCAATTTAAGTGACATTCAGTACAACTTTTCCAAAGATACATAATACTTAAAATTTAAAGTTGTTTATTCTTTATTAAATATATGTTATGCCCCAAACAAATTAATTTACAGCTACTAAAAAACTGTAATATTTATTTACTGAAAGTTAAATTGTAAGGGATGTTCCCCATTTAAAGTTTCCTGTGTTTCTTATGATGTAAGAATGTCTATCAGCTGATCAGACTGGTGGTTCAGGTGAAACGTATTATAGTTACTACAAAATTGTAATGTAGATACTAATAATTTTGTTGGATACAAATTAAATACATTTTATTTGATGCATACAATAAACACAGTTTTGAACATCCACTTTGTTAACATGATTTGCTATGCAGCAATTTCACAAACGAGCAGCAAATGTTGAAAGTTCGAGCCGGTACCTCATATAAAATACTTAGGATTAATAATAGACTCAAACCTTTCTTGGAAGGGTCTTGTAAATAAAGTAAAAACAGAGTTAATCAGAAGTGTGAGGATTTTTTTATCCATTACGAAATAGTTGTCTTAAAATATATCTTATAAACATATGTCATGCTCTAGTATCATGGTAATAGCTCATGCTAATATCTATACTGAACTATGGTCTGGCATGCTAGGGAGGTCCTTATGTCAGCACACTGCATCCCATTATTATCCTTCAAAAGTCCTTCCTCAGGATTATAATCAATTCCCGTTTTACAGATCATTCTTGACCGTTGTTCACTGAGTTAAAGATTTTACCAATTCGTAATTTGTATATTTTAAAAATGTTTTAAATATTTTTCATTAGAAGTTAAAAGCATAACCTTGAACGTGTTGTTCCATATGGCTTACGGCACAATTCTGTGTTTTTTTCTAAAGCAAAATTACAATTGGTTCAGCAGTTTTATTCTTGGAATGCACCAAGAATCATTAACATAGTTTCAAATACAATTGGGAATAAAAGATCTCTGAGTATGTTTTTGAAAAACCTAAAATCATTTATTTTAACTGTATCTGATTGTTAGTGAATTTCCTTTGGAAAGTGAACTATTAGCATGACCCGCACGGTGAAACTTAAGCCCGGGACCACCATAGAAGTTCCTAACGTGACCCCCTGAACACGTTTTGGGGGGTTGTTCAAAATTATATATATATATATAGAGAGAGAGAGAGAGAGAGAGAGAGAGAGAGATATATGTGTTTGCACTCTAGCGGTCGCATTTTTTGTCCGATTAACTTCAAATTTGGTAGGGACGTTCCTTTCTGAAATCAGTTGGACAAGTTCGTTGGGCAAAAGAATCGTAAAACTCCAAACCCCTTTTTTTGGGGGTTAATTTTCCAAATTTCGAGTTTTTGGGCCGAAAAAGGGTCTAAAAATCCCCAAATTTAAAATTAATGCATGTAATGAGATGACAATTAGTGATACGAAAGTTTTAAGCCCTCTTTCGTCATTCTAGCATAAATATTTACCGAGTTATTAAAGAAAATGTGTTTCGACTAAACACAGTACGTTGTCTTATGGGGGTTTTACACTAGAAAAGCCTGCTACTCCTTTGTTAGAGTACTTTTATCATCCCCAGCAACCTCACGCCTACTTTCAAGCCTGACTGGACCTTCTCCTAACATTATAATGCGCAAAATTGTGTTCCCAGCTTTGCAGGTAAATGAAACCAGGAGCATCAGAACAGCCAAAAAATCAATGTTTTCAGATTTGAATAAAAATTAGAATACAAGTATGTTTTTACACTAATTTTAAGTTTTAAAAGTTTTTATGTGGAAATTCACTTCCCTCACGTCAGCCTGCTGCGTGCGAACTCGTTAAATTTTTGTAGAGTAATTTCTTAGTTTGTACATATCTGTTTTATTGTATATACTATCAATATTAATAAACTGTCCTTATGATATGAACTAAGTTTAGTATTATTTTCATTTAAGTAATACAGCTGTGGCAGAAATAACTTCGTCTTGTTTAACTCCGTTTAACTCTGTGGTTATTGTGATTAATTAATATAAATATTATCTGCCTACAATGCGAAGTCTTCTATTTAAAATCTCTGTATTCTTAATCAGTATCATCTTAGTTTATTAATATATTGTGAGAAGGCACGGCTGAATCTCCAAGTCTCTATGTGAATTAATATGTTTATAATAGTGACGGCTATCCCAAACATGCATTGCATCGGGGATATGCCCCATTTATTTCATAACTTGGTGTATAATTTTTGTTTTTATTTTACTTAACTTAGTGTAGTGGAACTATATACTGCTATACTATTGTAATTGTGTGTATGTTATGAAATAAAACGATTTTTAATGCAATTTAAAAAATAATAATAAATAAATAAAAATAAAATTACTTTTCCCTCAAACATGAAGACAACTATAGTTTGAAAATACTATTTACATTAACCAAATTCAATTAAAGAGCGTTAAGAAAAATCACATAGAGATCTGGCTCTAATTAAAGTACAAGAGTAAAACTCAAAACACTCTTAAGAAATGCTTGTAGGAAATCTGCTGAGATTCTTTTTATGACGCCCCGCTCTCAGCGTCTGCCAGGTGAATATAATTAGGTTCCTCTTTGAACTAGCTTTTTAAAGTAAACAATGCTGTTACATCTCAACTTTAATTTCCTCGCAAAGTAATTAAATGATAAATTGAATAGATTGGAATAATTTGCATACACTTTATTAAGAAGAGTAGGTTTAGTAGGATAAGTTGTTTTTACTTATTATTTTTCAATGGAAGTTGCCGAAATGTGAGTGGTAATAGTTACTAACTATGACTAAAATCCAATATTGTTAGCTAATATTATTAAATGAATCCAAAAACTGTTGACATTTTGGAGGGAGGATGCACTATCAGGACGAAGTGTTTTGCTTTTCTTCAGCAAATGTTTTCGGTGGAAATGTGCCACTACACGTTTGTAATACTTTTTGCTCGTGCTTTTGGCTTGCAATATAAGTCAAATAACGTCTTTGAATACCACTCACTGTATAACGTTATTCATATTCCGCTTTTTTGTAAAGACAGTTATTTCCATCAACCAAAAATTATCGGAATTCAAAATCAAGATGACATGATACATTTGTAAAGTTGAATTTTGCTATAATAACTTGTTTTTGGGTCTGTTTAGACATTTGTTTAAATATAACAAGAAGGAAACCAGAGTCAGCAGAAAGTCGGATTTAGTTCATTGGTGATGAAACTTGGGGGATAACTCATCTGAAGGAAATAGCGTCTAACGATACCTCCAACTTTATATACCTCTCCAATTTGCATAAATATTTTATTTTCAAAACATAATATATTAGGATAAATTGGTTAGATTTGCTAATTTATACCCAGTACAATTTATTACCAGCTAATTTTCTAGGCTTAGTACATATAATAATTGATATAGAAAAGAAACACAAAGTTACTTGTGGCTGTATGCTAAAACATGCTATATTACACATTTACGCATAACATGCTACCATATTATGGCTATTATAATTTAATACAATGTTTATTTTGTAAAAGTTGATACAATAAAAAACGTAGTATAAGAATCAATAATATCTACACTGATTAGAGTTTCTGAAACAATGATCGCAAACAAACCCGTGGTAAAATCGTAGCAATTGTAGCCAAAAAGAGGAGGGAGGAACGTCTTAGAAAACATTATTTATTTCTTGACCAGAACATATTATTTTAAATAACAACCGGTAACAAGCACAATGGTATAAGTTTGGTACTTGAATTTAAGGTAATGTAAATGTTTTTATTTAAACATTATATGTTAATATAATTAAATTATAAACCATAATGTTAAGTGTAATTTACGAAATGTTTTTATGAAGTTTACACTTATTATGGCTAATTATAATTTACAATGTTATTCTCTAATAGCTTAATAAGGTATAATGTACTAACGCTTTAGTAATAACATTTGTAATATTTGGTAATTAAATTGTATGAAACAATATCCAGGTTTAGTATCCATGGAGTTTCTGATCGCTGTAACGGAAGAGAGGTACAGGATTTAGAGATCATTTCTAAGAGGTAATGTAGCTGATCTTGTTCAGATCAGTTTGTTAATACAATTAATATATTGTCAGAGAGTATTGTGTTTAACTAAAAATGATCTTAAAAGTTCGCCCTCACTCTTTAGAAGACATGCTGCAAAAGAAACAGTTGTTTTACGGCAACAAATATTAACCTGGTGTATTTTGTATGTATTCATATTTTTATTGGTGAAAATAAAAAATAAAAAATGGATTTTGTAGATATGTTCCTAACTAGTTTGGCATCTTAATGCAATCATTAAATTATAATTTAATGTGAAACTTATATGCTTTTATTTTTTTGTATACCAAAGAATTTAAAATTTCGAGGTTACACATAAGGGAAATAAACAAGTACAAAAGTAAACAAACAAATTATCGTGCAAATACAAAGTAAACAGATGCTTTGGCAAGAGTATAATTTGAAGCTTAATCTAAAAAAATAAAGCTCATAAAAGTATGATAGGGACAGGGACTGTCAACGAATTTCCCTAGGGCAGTGTAAGGCTTGTATATCACTTGTTAATGGATGGGACAAAGAATAAAATGTGAAAATTTGTTAGAATTACATATAACAAGTAAAACAAATCAATGACACAATAATTTTTGCCAATGTAATACATCGTTTATTCCATACAAGAATACAAATTTGGTGGATATCTTTATTATTTAACGAAAACAAAAACACATTTTATATATATATATATATATATATATATATATATATATATATATATATATATATAAATATCAACGTCAGAGACAGTTTGTTTGAGGGAAAGAGAAAGCACAAACACATAAAGGAAAAAAAGTCTAAACCCATACTGTCGTGGATAATGGATATGCCAGGAATCGA
This sequence comes from Allygus modestus, assembly GCA_963675035.1. Taxonomy (NCBI): domain Eukaryota; kingdom Metazoa; phylum Arthropoda; class Insecta; order Hemiptera; family Cicadellidae; genus Allygus; species Allygus modestus. The sequence goes on from OY776111.1 coordinate 514,469,357, forward strand.
ACCTGCTATCCCTTGAAGCAATTTCAAAGACGCCAACAGTTAGGGCAGCAAGACGTCTCCAACAGTATTTGCTGAGTGTTTTGTGGTTAAACTAATCTATTTGTCTCTCTCGTGTGTAAGTGATCTGTCAAAGCTAATAACTAGTTATAGTTGATAAAGTTGTGAAGAGTGATTAATCGTTGTTGGAAGTGTTGCCAACTCAAGCCAACTAATTATCCCAGGTGGTCCCAACCTAAGTAATAATTAACTGATTTTCAGTAACTAAATTAACCATTTATTAAAGAATGTTGCGTAATTAATTAACAAAGCAATAAATTATTCTTGTAGATAGTTTATTCTAGTGTCAATGAAAACCATTGTTAAGTTATATACCTGGAGTTTTTAATTTTCAAGCCAAGATTTTACTCCTTAAACCTTTTGACATTACCAAATACTTTAGAGTAAAAATGAAACCATTTTTTAAACTGTAACCAAGTGAATATAAGAGAAAGTATGCATATTACACAAACTCTTTAAATAATTTAAATAAAGAACAATGATAGAAGTGTATTATTGTAAAATAAATTATAGAGAAATTACGAAACTGTTCTTTCTATGCACGGAAAAACTATTGTTAATTTGACTTAACTTAGTTTTAAAATATACTGTAAAACCTAAAATAACTTTATGCTCTTTATTAGTGAATTTCCTTTGGAAAGTGACCTATAAGCATGACCCGCACGGTGAAACTTAAGCCCGGGACAACCATAGAAGTTCCTAACGTGACCCCCTGAACACGTTTTGGGGGGTCGTTAAAAATTGTATAAATATATGTGTATGCACTCTAGCAGTCGCATCTTTTGTCTGATTTACTTAAAATTTGGTAGGGACATTCCTTTCTATAATCTGTTGGACAAGTTCGTTGGGCAAAACAATCGGAAAACTTTAAACCCATTTTTTGGGGATTAATCTTTCAAATTTCGAGTTTTTGGGCCTAAAAACGGTCGAAAAGCCCCAGATGTAAAATTAATGTACGTAAAAAGATAAGAATTAGAGAGGCAGAAGTTTTAAGCCCTCTCTCGTCATTCTAGCATAAATATTTACCGAGTTATTAAAGAAAATGTGTATCGGCTAAACACAGTACGTTGTCTTATGGGGATTTTACACTAGAAAAGCCTGTTATTCCTTTGTTAGAGTACTTTTAAGATCCCTAGCAACCTCACGCCTACTTTCAATAATGTCTGGACCTTCTCTTAACCTTATAATGCGCAAAATTGTATTCCCAGCTTTGCAAGTAAATGAAACCAGGAGTATCAGAACGGCCAAAAAAAATCTATGTTTTCAGATTTCAATAAAAATTGGACAAATGTATGTTTTATACCGGATATTGGAATATTAGTAAAATATACAAATGTATAACAAACTATTAAGATATATATAAGTTGTTCGTTACCTTTAGATAAGTAACGTATATCAAGTTGGCGTTGCAGACGACAAGCTCCGTATTTTAAGTCTTGTTATCCGGTCGGAGTCTTATAACTGCCTTCCGATCAACATGTCAAATCCCCATAGAAATTGTAAGTAAAAACTTTGATTTACTTTGAATTATATAATTGTTTTAAACTGTTTGAATATTGAAATGTCACTGTTTTATTTCTAGTCGTGTTTATATAATTTGTTTTGTTGAAAGATAATTGTATAATTGTAAAATCACTTAATTAAATATTTGGTTGCGCTTGTTCTATTTTGTCCAGTTGAAAGCACATGCAAAGTTATAATGTAAAATGATTTTTAAGATGAATTTGTTGTAAATATTAATTATTAATACGTTTGGATATTTTGTTTTATTTCCAGACGGGGATCGATCATGGTTTATCATCAATCTAGGGGTTTCTATCGGAAATTGGAATGGCAGACATGATAGTCATAAAGTAAGATCGACCCATATATATAGTTTTTAAGATGAGCTTGATTCAGTTGTAATATTATAAAAAGGAAATGTTTAATTTGATTTTAAAGACAATCCCAGGAGGGGTAAATAAATTTCATATTACAAGCTTCGTCCATGTGTTCATTTCATTGCCTGTTGGTCAAAGGTTTTAGACGTACTAGGTCAAATAGCTATTCTAAATTAAATATTATGATACCCATAATTGGCATAAATAAAAAAGGGTATACATAATTTTAACTCTGCTTGTTATTTTGAACCTATGTACTGATAACAACATAACCTCAAAGCCACAGGTACAACTAAATTACAAGAACATTTTACCACTTACCTCAAGAAAAAAAAAAATTATTGGACAATTAAACTGCAAGAATTATTAAAATGCTGAAATAGCATTAATTTAATTTAATTGTAATATTTGTTTAAGTCCATGATTTATTGAAGAATTTTATTGATATAAAATATGTGATAAAAAAAAGGACAAGTGTTTATATAAATCAATTTTCAAAATTTTCAGTGTATGAAAGGTGTATTAATCTACAAGAACTGTGTGTTATATATATTTTATTTTGTGGTATAATAAGTGAACAATATGTCATCCAAATATAATCTGAATTATTTAAGCAACGATGAATTACACTATGAACTAACTTTAAGGGCACAGGAAATTACTAATGATAGTGTTGATTTTATGAGGAAACTATTAAGGGATTGTTTCTATATAAAACCTGAAGTTAATAATTTAACAGAGAAGTATACTTTGCAGAATGAAATAGATTGTGTGAGTCAAAAATTTGAAATATTAGGAGCATTAATTGAACAATGTAGTAAAAATTCAAGTAAACTGAAAATAGCTAAAATTAAGGCTAAATCAAATCACTTGCAAGATAGGGTAAACAACTTGTTAAAATGTAAAATAGATCCTCAAGAAAAACTAAAACTAGAAGAAATAAATAGTAAATTAAAATATACCTTAGAAAACTTGAAATCCATTGAAAACACTGTAAACTCTGATGAAATGGCCGCATTTGAAAAAGATTTTAACACATCACTCATCGAAGAAGAACTTTTAGGTAAAACTGAAGAACATCAAATAGTGAGCACTAATCCTGTCACTTCTACGCCTAATCAACCGCTACAGGAACCTAACCTAACTGCTGCTACTAAAAGACCACAATTACCTGACCCTGCCACAGTAATACTAGAAAATATGCCATCGACCTCCACTGCTACACCATTAGTAACTGCCCATAATACACAAACTACAAGTATTTTTGGAAAGTTAACCAACCCATTAGAGGTATATTTACAAAAATTCACTCCCTGTAATGGACTTGAGATAAGTCCCCTGTTACAATTTCTGAGGAATATTGTTGATATCCAAAATGAAACTGCATTAACCGAAAATGAACTGTTTGAAATTTTGCCCATATATTCTACACCATCCTTGATAAATAAAATACTTGAGCACAAACGCACTTCAAAATCATTGGACTCTTTACATACTGATGTATTACAGACTTTCATTCCCATAACTCAAAGAGAGAAACTTAAGCGAGAACTTATATTCAGACCTCAAAACCACAATGAACCTTTATCTATATATATTAATGAAGTAAAAATTAATCATCAGATTTTGAAAAGTAATTTAACTGAAGAACAACTTGTGACATTTATTAAACATGGAATACACCCAGATATAAGAAACACATTAATATTTGAGAAAAACCCACAAACATTTTCAGATTTGGACCAGTTATGTATCAACGTGAATAACATTGGTTATAATGATTTAGTTAGAAATCGAGGTTGTCTAAACGTACCTAATGACAATTATCTGCCCCCAGCAACAAAACCCAGTCATTATAAGGTTAGCGAAAATTATAGGCCTAGACCTGCAATAAATTTGAGACATTCGAATGTACCACAGCCTAAGCCAAAAGTTTGTTATCATTGTAATCGACCTGGACACATCGCAGAACAATGTTATAGGAAACGGGAACATAACTTCAGAAGATAATCGCAAAGCTAAAAATTCAAGAAAGCAAGATAATATATTTAAAACCTGAAGAAATTAAAATATGTAGTAAAACGAAGCAAAAAATGTATCAAAATGAAGCACGAATATGTACACAGAACATTTTTACATTTTCAAGCATTCACAACGAACAATCTCTTGTATATATTTAATTTTAAGTAAAATTTTAAAAATAATTTATTTTTGCATTTGAATGGTAATAATTTGAGGTATATGTTTAACATAAATGAGGAATATTGAGGCATTTAATGATTTGATAATGAGTTCAAATGTAAAGATTTCAAGTAGTTAAAAAAAATGTGATTGAATAACAAATAAATTTCTCTGTTAGTTGTTAGTAGGGTAAAAGATGACTGTTGTATGTAAGTATGAAAAGTTGAGTGTATGTATGGGATCCCGCGTATAAATGAGTATGAAATTAGCTGAATGTTGTACGAATGTTAGTTGTTAGGTAGTTTTAAGCGCACATTATTTTATTTCAGTTGACACATTGTAACACGACGCACACACACACATAAAACACTCTAAAACCTCACACTAGAACACAAAAACGAAAACTATTACGGCACACGAGAAAACGACACACATCACAGAAACACAGAAAATTGTAGACTAACAGCGAACAGGAAATATATTGAAAAGAGAAAGTGATTTGAGGAATTGTACCGTTATGCATCAATATCTCTCATTTAGAATAGGTTTGTTTGGATTAAAATGGGAATTAAAATCTGAGAATAGCTTGAAAAATATTAAAATTTAAATAAATAAATTAAGATGATGTCAATTTTGCGATAAGTTTATTAGAATGATTTGTTATTGTCAATAAAATTGGTAATTTGACCGGAAAATCAGAAATTTGCAGACGGAAGTAGTTATAAGCTCTTTCTAGCGGAGAAGTAGGAACTAGTTGGAGCGAGTTCTTAATTTTGACGTCAGAGCTCAGGAGTTGTACGAAATGTCAACAATATTATCGGCGATCTGTCAAAAGATTTGTTCATGTTTTGATTGTATTTAAGGGTAAATATTTTAACGAAAATTATTGTGGAAATGTTTTGAGGAAATATAATTGTATAATGATGTTTAGGTATTTTGATTTATATGATATCCATTTGTATATTTTAAATGTGTAGGGGGATATTTTATACCGGATATTGGAATATTAGTAAAATATACAAATGTATAACAAACTATTAAGATATATATAAGTTGTTCGTTACCTGTAAATAAGTAGCGTATATCAAGTTGGCGTTGCAGACGACAAGCTCCGTATTTTAAGTCTTGTTAGCCGGTCGGAGTCTTATAACTGCCTTCCGATCAACATGTCAAATCCCCGTAGAAATTGTAAGTAAAAACTTTGATTTACTTTGAATTATATAATTGTTTTAAACTGTTTGAATATTGAAATGTCACTGTTTTATTCTTAGTCATGTTTATATAATTTGTTTTGTTGAAATATAATTGTATAATTGTAAAATCACATAATTAAATATTTGGTTGCGCTTGTTCTATTTTGTCCAGTTGAAAGCACAAGCAAAGTTATAAAGTAAAATGATTTTTAAGATGAATTTGTTGTAAATATTAATTATTATTACGTTTGGATATTTTGTTTTATTTCCAGACGGGGATCGATCATGGTTTATCATCAATCTAGGGGTTTCTATCGGAAATCGGAATGGCAGACATGATAGTCATAAAGTAAGATCGACCCATATATATAGTTTTTAAGATTAGCTTGATTCAGTTGTAATATTATAAAAAGGAAATGTTTAATTTGATTTTAAAGACAATCCCAGGAGGGGTAAATAAATTTCATATTACAAGCTTCGTCCATGTATTCATTTCACTGCCTGTTGGTCAAAGGTTTTAGACGTACTAGGTCAAATAGCTATTCTAAATTAAATATTATGATACCCATAATTGGCATAAATAAAAAAGGGTATAGTTTTTACACTGATTTTGAGTTTTAAACGTTTTTATGTGGGAATTCACTTCCCTCACGTCAGCGTGCTGCGTGCAAACTCGTTTATGGTTTATATTTTATGTCAAATTTTACAATTCATACAGGATTCAAAATTTTATTGCAAGAAATTTATACCACACTAATCTGATTAACAATACATTTTTTAACAGGCCGGGAAATATCCTGTACAGTTTTATCGTGTCTTGAACAGGTTTATTTAAAAATTGAAAACCTGTGTTTCACAAAATCAGTCTACACATAAACGGAGGTTAGACGGGGATGAGTATATGTTATTATATTAACTGGGATAAATCACCATTCTCTTTGTCTTAACTTGCAGGGCCATAAAAAGTTGTATTTACTTCTACAAGTTATTTTAATATAATTAGCAGTTTACAATAAATTACTCTAAAACTTCGCTGTGAACTAAAATGTTTAGAAAGCAATCTGACACCCAATTCAACACGTGTGTTACTATTGAATTTTCATAATACTGTTTACCACTTGATGTTTAATTGTTTTATTTAAAACTTGTGACATACTATTTTCTGTGATAATGAAAACATGAAGAGTGCAAATGAAAGTTTTTTGATACGTGCTTGTTGATTATTTTTAAATCTTTCATTTAATATCAGAATTCGTAGATCTATCGAATATTGTTACATTTTAGTGCATCTCTTTGAAGTGTTAAAAGGTTTTTTTTTAATATGTTACTCAGTATATCCGAATTATTTATTTATTTTCAATTATTGTTGTAAACAACTCTAAAAGGTATGTGTCTATTACTTGTTTGCATTAAAATAAACCTTAAAATCTAAGTAATGGTAATATCAATAAATGGTAATACCTTATTTATACTTCAATTTGAAGTAATAATATAAAATTGAATTACACTCTTGTATTAATTGTCTTGGTTAGTTAAACCTTTTTAGAGAATATTAATTTTTGAATTTAAATATATTTTTTTTATACAATTTATACGAGGGATAGAAATAAATATTGGTCTAGTTTTTCCATGATCCAGAAATCATCATTGTTTGGTGGATTTTACTATGTTACCACAATAATATAAACCTTAGTAATTTCTAAAACTGTATGATATCAAACGAGATTGCACGTAACACGCTGACGTGAATTTCCGCATTAAAACCTTAAATAAAATCTTATACATTGTTTAAAACAGCACTGGTACAATTTTTTATAACGTTGAAACATGTTATTTTTAGCTGTTCTGATGGTCCTGGTTATATTTAAATTGATTATTAGGATGGCAATGTTGTACATTATAGGGTTAGGAGGAGGTATAGTCAGGATGAAAAGTTGGTACATGGGTATTGGGGGTGATAAAACTACATTAAGATATGAAAAACAGCCTTTTCCAGTGTAAAATCCCCATTATACAACGTACTGTATTAAGGCAATTAACATTTTCTGTAATAACTCGGTACATACTTGCACTAGAGTGATAAGGGAAATCTTAAAATTGTTGGCATTTTACTTATAATAATTTAAAATGCAATAATGTTATGTTTGAGGATTTTCTGATCCTTTTTGAGCCCAAAAATTCAAAATTATAAAAATTTATATCCCAAAAAAGGGTGTTGGAGTTATCCGATTGTTTTGCCCAACGACCTTGTCTAACCGTTTACAGAATGGAAGTTTCCTACCAAAGTTCAACAAAATCGAAGAAAAATTGCGACCGCTAGAGTGTGAGTATATATGTAAAGTTTTTAGCGACACCCGAAAACATGTTCAAGGGGGTCACGTTAGGAACTTCTATGGTGGTCCAGGGCTTAAGTTTCACCGTGTGGTTCATGCTAATAAAACACTTTTCCATAGGAAATTTCCTAATAGTAGGTAGTTTAAACAAATCCGTGTTTTAATTATCTATTAGTTAAAGTGATGTAGACTTATCCTTATTTCAGGTATTCCGATTTTAAAGAACAATTCCTAAACGTACAAATTAATTAATCCATCAGGTGTATTGTGGGTCAGGAATTTCAAATCCTACAGTTGAATGTGAAGCCATAAGCAATAAAATAGTGATATGTATAGTGTACTTGAATCGCTAACACAGTCGCTAAGTTAGCAAAAGAGCCAAGGAGATAGACACATAATTAGATAGAACCAACAACTCTCAAACCATTCCTTTATCACCACACATTACCACAGGAAGGAAACGTTTCTCTCTTAGCAATAACAATCATGTTACTTTCCCTTTATTGTAGTGTTACAGTCCCTTACTGTTATGACGATTGCCCCTTTTCGCTCGCCTTGGTTTTATGTTACACTTAAACCTCGATGAAACCTAAATCCGATGGTTATCATAAGCGGCGATTTTTGTTTAACTTTATTTAGCTTTTAAATTAAATAATATTTATATAAATTTTACAATTTGTAACCAAGGGAAATATTATTTTTCTCTTTACATATTACAAATCGCAATTATAATTTGAATTAAGTGATATCCGTCTGTTCGTGCTTGGAATATGTTTATTAATAATGTTTGAAAAAATTCAGTTTAAAATTAATATGTATTTCAATACAGGATTCAATTTTAAGTCAGTTTACCTTTTGAATACCGTTATTATTTAAAATTATATGTATATATTTAACTTTTAAACATTTATCTACGAATAGGTAACATAGTTAAAGTCTTACGGTTCATATTGATCAGATGGAAAAACCTATTACAACTGAATTTCCTCTACTAAATTTAGAAATTAATACATTATGTTGAATAAATTTGAAAAAAAAAAAAATATTTTAACTTATTCATACCGTTAATAATCACTTTCTAACAACGCTATTTAACTAGATTATTCAACTAGAAGTAGTCTTTTGGGAATATACAAGTACAACTAATATGCTCTACACGTTACAGATCTATTTGTATTTATCACATACAACTACAAAACTGTCCTTTTGTTATTATTTCTCTACCGATGGAGCTAGGTTGTTTACACTGAACTGCAAATAGGCTTGTATGGAATAACGGGCGTGTTGTTACGGAGTAATGAATTTAGGACAAAAACACTTCTAAAAATGTTTTATTTTTTACATAACTTAATTAATTTAACTTAAGGCCCCACTAAATGAATGATAAAACAGATTCTCCTGGTCTATTTTTGCATGTGAAATTTGCAAGAAGTCGTCGCTCTATTACAGCTCATAGTAAAAAACAAATTGCATTTTTTTGCGTTATATGTACACTATGGACTTAATAAAGTTTATAATATAAATTGAGTTACACACTTTAGCGTAATTACATGTAGTATTTGATTATTTGTAGATTTTTCATTATCATAAATAAATATTAACGAATTAGAAGTTAAATATGAGTTATTTCTCACCTGTAAATGTTCTTTATAAAATAAAACTGTCTTAGCCAGTTCCGTTATGAACATTTTAGATGACAAATGGGTCATTAGTATATAAACTGTTAGCGGGTGGTTTTGAGGTTCTACAGTTTATTGGAGATAGTTGAGTTATTTATTGAAATTTAGAGTTGTTTGCTCCAGAGTTAAGGGAGAAACACATTATTAGTGGAAGGTAACTATAGATTGTTTTCAGATAAAAATATGTTTATTTTTATCCAGCCTTCCCCTTTCTATTCTTAAAGTGATGAATTTAAGTAGAACCCTGTAAGTAATTATAAGTGCATATAATATAATATACTAGCCGAATTAAAATGTTTAGGTTGTTCCTAATTTTAAACACTGCTTTGACGGATACCCTCATGTCAATCATTAGATATAGTCCTAAGTAATTAATTTACTAATGATCTAAATTTTGCCAGCTTCGAGCATTGACCTTAAAATATATCCTTTGTAACCTTTAAATTCAGTTTGAGGTTTATTTCTATAACAATTCAAGTCACAATATCGATATTTGTACACATACACAAATTTATCCCTACTGTAGAGTCAAAAAAGTTGAATAAAATGACAGTCACTTATCTCCTTCAAATCATAGAATTCTACATTATAACTAGCATGATAAATACAAATAATAAATACTTTATTCGGAAATCACATTTATACCCAGTTGCTAATGTTGATAAGGCAATTTATTTAATTCTCATAAATTCCATTACGCTGAAATGGGCTCGCTCGGTCAACAAGTCTTTAAGCCTAGAGCCCAGTGTCTTAAGTTGTCTTCAAAGATTCTGGGAGAGCATTGTATACTAAATCACACTGTAAAATAAATGGCCTATACAAGAATACAATATTGCAATACAATAATTGTACATTATTTTCCACCCTAATAGTAAATTTAAAAAGGTAATTAGGTTGCAAAAGCATGTTTCAAACTCAATCTAAACATATCAAACTTGTTAACAACCAAAGGGGAATTTACTACTGCTATACAATACCTGTTAATATATTAACCAACTCTTTTAGAAGCAATTCTTTCTCGATTGCAACGTCATCACATTCACTTTCCAACTTCTATACACGAGTGAGCCTTAATTTATTATTCTTGCCTGTTTCCTTTTACAACAGTTACAGTAGGTCAGTGCTGCATATTGATTTAAAAAAAGTTTCCTGAACGTTTTAATTTGTTTTCTCAATAAGAATAGTTGTTTTATGCTGTTACCGAAAAGCCTTTAAATTATTTTACATTTGTGTACAGGTTTACTTAGTTCTTTGATATACTAAGTAAAATTGTTCCTATACATAAGGTTTGTTTAGGTTTTAGTATTTTTAACTTATACTGCAAGGTAAATTAAAAATGTTTAAATCAATTGAGTAATGTCAACAACCATTACATTTTTGATCACCCCGTCAACGAACCGATGAAACGGAGAACCTTAGGGTTTTTTTATACGGGGAATCTATTTAATGGTATACTAAAATAATAATATTACTTGGTTGTATTCATGTTTCTGAATCAGTCAGTTCAGGTGATCACTGATAGATGTGTGTGATTGGTGTAACAGGATCACCACAAATCCAAGCACCTACCCTAGCTGTCAAATTAATGCTGCCAATCTGATTTCCATAGAATAGATCTTCGAATACATACGAAAATAAAGCTTTTTCAATAGTTTGTTGTTGATAATATCACGTCCTAGAAATTTCTAATTAATATTGCATTGGGCATAATTTATTATTATAAATTTAACACATAACAAACGAATCGCCAATTCAATAACTATGGTAACCAAGATGTTTCTAATTCTGACCCGAATCAAAATTTAGTTTTAATAAATAAGTAAAATGTCTGAAAATACTGTGAAACCTCGGAAACACCTTTTAACGGTTTGCTAATAATACATTTGTCATATTGACTATTCATAACTGAACTGGAAATGACATAGAGTTTTATTTTATCAAGAGCAATACAGAGCAATAGGTAAGGAATATATTATTTTTACGTTTATCGTTTAACCAATTACAACCCACTTTGTTACTAAAGGTGGATTATAATGTTTTATTTTATTTTTCGATCGAGGAAATAAAAATATGTTTTGTATGCTTATTCTAGGTAATATTTGAATAATATTTTCATATAATGCCTATATTTTTTTTCATTTGAAAATCATATCATTAATAAATACCTTTTGTTTTAACATAAAACTAATGAACTTGCCATCATCCAAAACTTTAAATGTTGTAAGCCTAAATACATTTTTTTGTCAACTTTAAATCGAAAAAATTGTACCTTTTGTAATTATTAATTTAAGTTATGTTTAGCGAATTAACTTTTTTTAAGGAGTAAAAGGTTGGTATGATTGTAAGTATGACCACAAGATCCAGGCATTGTTCGCTAGTCTTTGAACCATTTATTCTAAAAATAGTCTCAAATGTTAAATAATAAAAAGAGTAATACTATCGTAAGCTATACATTTAGTTTCATATGTAAAATGTATTTTTTATTAGCATTCAATGTGATAGTGGCATACACTAAGGTATGTTGTTAATTTTTAATAGCATATTTGTTATGCAATCGAATAGATAATTACATTTATTGCTAGTTTGCATATATATATATCCAAAAATTAGCAAACAAAATCATATATAATCACTATAATTTTGATTTAATAATATATAAAATTTGTATAAACCAATTAACAGCGAGAAAAAAAAACATAAAGATTCTAATTTATCTTTTGAATTGTCTCAAATATAATACCACTAGCATTAGACGTCACTTGTGGTGTAGAAGCTGCTGCAACCCGATTCCCAGCTGTTGCCATTTACATCCAAGTAGTTCCCAGCAGATGGTGAAACCACCCAAGACACTAGAAATACATATACATAGTCCAATTAAATCTTCAAGGAAGGTGAATTGATCTAATACAAATTGTTCTCTGATTTGTATAGTTTAGTAGGTTAATCAGTTTTAATTCAGGTCATTGCCAATTATCCGTCATTTTTCTGAACGAGATAATAAATCTGATTTCATCTGTAGAACCAAGTGTAGCAAAAACCTTACCTTAAATATTTAATTATTTAATATATTTATGTGTTCCCCGTGGAGCGTGCAGTACTACGTATACGTTTACAACGTTATCACCATTTTGACGCTATTATTCGGATTTGTTCTGTGATCCAATAAAGATATTTGTTTTCAATGTATTATGTTGAAATTTGTCAACTCTAACCACTTTTTGTTAGCTTTAAAGTACAACATATCAATATGGAGTGAACCTGAATCATGTTAGTTCTACGGACTTTTTAAACATTTTAAACGAGCCGATAGCTAATTAGTATTTAAATGATTACCATTTATCTGGTTTGCCTTATTAAAAATGCAGCATATTTACTGGTTTAAACTTAATGTAAACTATAACAATTATATCTATTACAGTTGTATTATAAACGTGACGGGTTTATCTAAAATAATATTACTAAAGTAGTAATAATAATATTATAAAAATAATATAATAATAATATAATAATATAATATAATAATAATATATATATAATATAATATAATAATATTATAAGAATAATATAGTAAAAATAATATTATTAAAGTAGTATATAAAATCAAATGCCATTGTACTGTTTACAACTGCCCTTTTTAGTATAAAATAATTCGGAAAGGTTTTCTGTGGTAGTATTACAGTCAAGTTTATATAGCGACTGTCGCTAGATTAGTTTGGACATGCAATTGCTTTTAGTGGCACCATAACAGAATGGTGAATGGGAGCTCTGACCAACGAGTTAATTATATCTAGAGTTCTTGACTCGCGTAAAATAGTAAATCTTTCATCGTCGACCACCATTTTCAAGTGAACCAATCTAATCTGTTGCCTAAATACTTAAATGTAAACTGAGGATTTGATTTGTTAGCCAAGGAAAATGACAGTCAAATCAATTTAATTATCCTGTATTGCTATAAAACATAAATACATAGGCTTGCGACAACATAGATTTAAACAAGAAAATACAGAGACAAGTCGCAATAATACAAGTAAAATACTATCTTAATTACTCTTATTGCAGTCATGTACAGAATAAAAACACTACTAAGTAAAACAAATCTTACATTTTCTTTTAAAAACCAAAAACAATTGTTGCTGCACTAAGGGCGTCAGGAAGGATATGAAATAATCTCGCAGAATTGTAATATGTTAGGTGTTTAAAAAAGGAAGTAGTAAGGTGAGGAATATAAAATTTAAATTTGTTTATAAAACCATATTTAGACTGTGGGACAAGGGGTTGAAAATACTATGGTTATATTTAAAGATAATTAATGTCTGGAAAATGTTAATCCCAGGAAAAATTAAAAGTTATAACTCCTTGAAAACTGATTTTCAAGACTCTTCTTCGAATTCCAGCTAAAATTCTCAACGCTTTCTTTTTAAGATAAAAATATGCTTTATAGTTGAGCGTATGAAAGTTAAGGGGAAATCAATAGATAGTAAGTTGTACGAAGACCCGCAATGATCGTAAAGGAAGCAAACATTTCTAGAAGATATAATTTAGTGCTACATTATTAATATGGGAAGAAAAACGTATGCAACATTATGCTTTATTTTTTACCATTTGTATGCATTTGCTTAACTTGTTATCTGCGATACGCTGGTGGAGGTGAAGCGTTTTGCTTATAAATTGTAAACAAATAATAATTTTGGAATGTGAATCAATAACAGTTATATTACAATATATTTTCTTGTTATTCTACAATGTTTGAATACGCCACAAAAATTCCAAAGACAAATTGACTGTTCATCAAGGTTTAAAATTGTTTATTATGTTGAATACATATCATAAGAATAATACGACATTGCATAAACGGGAATTTTAAAAATTAACTTAAATTTTGTTAAATGTAAGATGTTGTTATATATTTGTCAAATGAATTTTATATTTAACTATGGTTAGCCCAATTATATAATATATTTTACTGTCATAATAATCAGCTAGTCTATTAAAGATTTGTAGATGCTTTGGAACATGAGTGTAATATTGTTTTATAATGAAATGTTTGACGTAGTATTATTATTGGCTTTACTATCGACCAGAAACCAACCTGGTTTAACCATGCCGAAGCGGTATGTATGGGAAAGGCCAGGGTTGTCTACCTTCTGAGGAAGTTAACTAGTCTGGTCAGTGATCATTATCTACTCGTAGTGTACTAAGCACTCGTTCAACGTACCACAGAAAAAGGAATCTATACAGACTAATAGACCGCGGTTTGCCGTAGTTACCACGTAAATCACCAGGAGCGCTAGCGTCGTATGGCAGCCATATGGCCGACACGAAGTTGCCACGTCGATCGCTCAGCGCGCCACCATCGACCGCCGTAGGCGACCTTGAGCATCCACTCCTCCCAACCCCACTCCCGCTGGCCACTACGTGGCACTACAGACAGTGCAGACGGCAGGCAGGTAGCCGACCCATACTGACGCGCCGCACTGGGTTTGGGGTATAGGCTTGTCCTTCCAACATACTCCTCGATTGCTAACTGACAAGTTACGTCTCACGAAGGGAAATTATGAAGTCAAGAATACAATTCTCAATTCGAATCGGATTGTCCACAAAAACAGGAATTAATAATAAGTTTTAATAGTATAGTTAAAGCTGATATTTTTTAGTAATTAATTAAAATACCGAACTACCGAATTAAATTAAGGATAAATGACTAGCTAGTAATAACTACATATTTGTTTAAATTCAGTTATAGATATCATCTTAACATCCACATTAAAACTGAAGATGAGTTTCAATGCAAAATATATTGGTTATTAACAATAGTTTTATTGTTTATTTGAAGTTGAGTGTGAACAAAGAATAACTAGCTTATTTTAACAACAAGTGGGAGTTATTTCCCCATACTTTATAGCATGCAATGCAAATTAACCTTAAAAGTGAGCGCACAATGCGTAGCGCCGCTGTTGCGGGCACGGGTATCAGAGGAGAGATACAAGATAAAAGATGCTAAGGGCAAGGACCAGATGTGGTAAGGTGCATAGTATAGTAGGGGAGGGGCTTCCGCCGCGCCGGTGACGTCGAATTGGCAACAGCGGGACCGGAAGGTATAGTGGCGGGAACGAAAAATGCCCGTAACATGCCCCCAGCGCCTGTGCGGTGTTTACTGGAACTAACGCTCTAACACTCTGTATAGATTCGTTTCTCTGTGAACGTACTTAAATATATGGACTCTTACTTTTGGGCCATGCGTCCATTTTCTTGACGTTCTGAACTACAGAAAAAAACGGTAAGAACCATAACCTACATTAAACGACTGGACCACAGCAAACCAATCTTTGCCAGCACTGGAATCCAAGCTATATAAAGTCACTACATAAACCTACCGGTCACACACGTCAAATCTTATGTACATAAATTTCCCACAATAAACAACTCTAACAGTCATGGTACAAGGCACAGCCTAGACATCGACATCTCGTTCTGAAGGCTTGTTGTTATAGTTGTTATTGCTGGATTAGGAAACCCCAGCATTAGCTGCTAGGCACGTCTTCCACAAACGGGAATTTTGCCTAGGTTACCGGAAGGAAAGGATATAGCAGGAAAGGAAAGGGTGGGATGGGACAGGCAACCAAATTGAACTTTCAGAGGGACAACTCCCGTGCCCTGTGACAGCCGTGATCAGGCTCAAACAGGCGGACCCCGCACTGCCATCCAGCTGGCCAACTCAACTGACAGGGTATCCATGTACAACAGCCAGGGACCACAATCTCAGTTTGAGGAACCAACCCGGAGTTTCCGTCCCCAGCTGCTGCAAATGGAGGAACCAAAGGTGAAAGGGAAGCTCGTCATAATGGACAGCCAAAAGACTTACCATATGTAATGACAATTTAATTTGCTGTACCCAGTGTCTGCCTCAAAACTGGTATAGACCAGGTTTAAGGTTGTCCTGGGTCTTCTGAAGGCTTTTAAAAACCCTAAATTATCTACCGACACTTTCCCTTAAAATCTACAATTACCTACCTGCACCAGTGAAAAACGTAGAAGTCATGGCTTTCTGCACTGCCCTGAAAAATTTGCTAAATAAGAAGCCAGACTATAATCTTGAAGATTTATTTGAAGACAAATTGTTTGGTATGGTAAAACATCCACCGCCATAAGTTACATTACAGTAATTTCCATCCACGGAAGTCTTGGATTTAGTTTATTATTTTATTATTTTTTTAGTCTAGTGACAAAACCTATCCGACTCTTTGGTCTCGTTGAAGAAGGAGGTCATTCATTTACAATGTAATATTGTCTTAAAACCGAATAAAGAAAATCTAACTGAGTAGCATTGAATTGAATAATTTTAAAATTAATTTAAACTCTAAAGATTCTAAAGATTAAACTTCAAACTAAAAGAATTCGGTCAATGTTTTTTTCATAAAATAGAGGATTGGAATAATATACCTCTTTATTATTAAAAAAATTGCATATTTTGGAGAAAGATTCCACATGCAAACTTAATATCACCAATTACTGTTTGCGAATTTCCCTAGAGCCACAAAGGGTCTCAAGGATAATTGTGAAACTCAAATGACGTATACCCTTTGTAAAAATGGTCATATGATTAGTTTTTACATACATTAAAAATATGTAGATAATTACATACATCTTTGAATTTTATTATACATCTTTATACATCAGGATTACATGTATTAAAACTAAAAATGAACAAGGTAACATGGTACTTAATTATAGAGGTTGTGTAACATCCTAAAGCAATAATAATTACATTAACAATAGCATAATGAACACGAAACATCAAATTAAATCACCAATGGGACATCCAGCAAGACGATAGTAATCAAGGATTATACAGGGACAATAATAGTGTGGCATGCTTCTACGCTAGAAGAGTAAATACATAACATATACAGAAATATTATAATACGAATTTTACGATTGACATTCTGAACATCTGTGAAACGCGAGATAGTTATGACTAAGAAACAAAATTAACATAAAAGCTTGACTGTATAAAACATTACCCGAAACGAGGTCCCCACTGAATAAATTAGTGTAAATAAAGATAAGTGTCTGTGACTCTAGGTAATTGACTTAAAACTTTGTATTCTTACAGAAATGAATATAACAGATGTTTATTGTAATAACTAAGCATTACTTATACAATAAAAACATATCGCTGCCAAAACCTTTATCTCATGGGGATTAGGTCCATAAAAAGGTTTATAAGTTCTTGAATGGAAGACGAATTTAAACCACTAGTGGCTTCTAGCCCATAACATTTGTTTATTGTAAAAGTGAATATTCTGTTTACTTGCTAAGTAAAATAAATAAGTATGAGAATATGAACACATGTTGACACGTAAACGAATAAGGAGCTAATAATTACATTATAAATAAACACTCTTGATCATTAGTTTATTTTGTATTGCTTAAATTATTTTGTTTATACTTTAATGTCATATTTGAAGGTAAATGAGGACAAAATATCCAAATTGAACTCTTTGGAGGTCTTTACCATTTTTTAGTTTTCTAGGAATTTTCCAGGTTTTAGCTTTCTAGGCCGTACAATAGCTTCAATAACTTGCGAAAAGACAAGAATTTACTTAGCTTTTATTATTTTTATGTACGCGTTTATACATTACGATTTTCCTATCATATTGGTATATGAATATATTATCACAATTTGAAGAAACAAGTGGTCGATATCTGACAAATTGTATCTGTTTTTACTTGTTTTGTCGCAAAAAAATAAGCAATTATTAAATTTTATTTTAAAAACTTCATTTATAAGATTTGAAGATTCAAATATATTTATCATTATGAATTTTAGACTCTATTAAATTGAATGTTCCTATCTTTTAGAATTATTGTTTATAAATAAATATTGTTTATTTTGGTGCACACAACGTTAGTAAAAAGCTTCAGATTAAATATGTATTCTTTAATATTTATCATTGGATATACAACAATTTTGTTTAGTTGTTACTGACATCCTATATATAATTCGTCCTAAATGTTTACACATTTAGACAATTTAAGGATCTACGATGCACTTAAAATAATGCGACATCATTAAACAAACACAAAATTCTATTCTCAGTCTATTATAAAAATCATACAAAACATTGAAGAAATAAACATTCTTAAAGAAAAACAAGTTGAACGATTGTGAAATGCCTTTATTTTTTCCATATATTTTTTATTAAAAATTGAAATATAACTTTTAATTTTCAATTTCAAGATATGCAGTAGGTCTGTACAGTTATAATATGCAATTGGAAGAGCTTTAAGCTAGAACCTGAGTAATGTTGACAAATTATTTCAATTGAATTAAGTTACATTGAGTAACAACTTTTTTTACTTGATTAATTTTTTTAAACATACATATAGCTTATATTTTGTTCTTAATTGCATTCCTTATATAAATAATAGCAGTACCAAAAAGCACCGACTTTAGTGTTTGGGAAGTGACAACTAATGTATTTTATTTTTATTCTGTACGAGTAAAGATTTATTAATGATTAATTAAATGATTTACAATAAAATACAAACAGTTTGTTATCCGTTATAAAGACCAGTCAATGTAATTTTGATAAGCGATGTAATTTTTAAATCTCAAACAATCTCATTTGGAATTCATACATAATTATATTTAAACATTCATAATTTTATAAAGTTGTTTATAACTTTTAAATCAAAATACTTTAATGTTAAAACAACAGTTTAATAATCATTTTAACAAACAGTTTAATAAACAGTTTAATAAAATGTTTAATACATCCCAAATGGAGCAGAGAAACATGAATAATTTTGTCGTTCAACATTAGTTTTGCGCTTTTGCAAATTGCTTTGAAAAATATTTGGTAAGCAATGGGGATTCATTTGCTGGAATACATTTTAATTATTTTCTAAAATAGTATAATAAAAAGATTACAATAACTGTATGTTTCAGCTTTTACTGTATCATATACTAAATTTGCACTTATTTAATTTGGATGTCCAAAATGTCAGGTGATGGGTTAAAATTGTCTTCGATATTAAATCAAATTAATGCAACGATGAATTCGTTTACAAAAAAATATGTCTCTTCGAATCATATCCCATGCAATGTTTTGCTCCGTGCATCTCTATACTCTTAATTTGTCCCTTGGGATTTTAGTTTCGCCCCTACCATGTAAAATGTGCTGATGGCCCCACGTCCTTTCGTTAACTCATTTAAGATCAATTTAACACGAGGTACAGGTAAGGAAAATAATGTCTGAAAAATCAAAGCTTTTTAAAAATTATACATTCTATGCTGAATCTAAGCACTAGCTGAAAGTATAGATTAGAGGGCCGCGATGATTGGTCCTACTGCTTAAGCACTTGCATGGTAGCTTCCACTACTGCTTAACTACTGCATGGTAGCTTGAGTTTGGCCTCATAGTAGTATGTCATGGTTTATATAAATCTGAAATAGCACACGATAAGACTCACATAGGCTGAGTTTCAACCTGCATAGAAGGAATGCAATTGTTTTTAACGAATTTCCCCTATAGGGAAGAAGCTCTTACCTTAGTCGGCATGGTAAGACCTAGGCCCGGGACCATGATAACTTTTAGTTTTGAGGTCCCCAGATGCCAGAAACACCATTCGTTCAAAACTGTATATATATATGTGTGTGTGTGTGTCCGTGAGCACGATAACTCTCGTAAAATTCATCCGATTTTGATGAAATTTGGTATAAACGTGTAAAGTAGCATTTATGACTTTAAGTTTGAAAACCAGACAGATCGACCTATCCGAAGGGGTATTTTAGGGGGGTTTTGTACCCCAAAATGGGTTTTTGAGCTTTTTATATATAATTTTTGAAAAAGTCGAATTTTAGTATTTTCTATTAGAATCAGCATAGAAAGACGCACAATTTGGTGTTTTGATCATTGCTCTACGTCAAATGGTTACAGAGATATTGAAAGTGCTAAACACAGTACGTTGTCCAATGTTATTCTTACGGAGAATAAGATAAATTGAATATCTCGCTTATTTATGAAATTTTCCTGGTGAAACTTGGTATATTGCTTCATATCGTTGTGGTCTATTTATATTTGCACTAAAAAAAATTTTTCGGCCGATAGTTCCCGTAGCAGCAAACCTGCGTACTCAGCCGCCATGTTATTATGGAGAATAATTAAAATGTCATAAATCGTTTATTTATGAATGTATATTGATGAGTCTTGGTATGTAGCTTTATGTGGTGTTAAGACACATGTATATACTTTGGAAATTCGCCGGGTACGCAGGTTTGCTGCTACGGGGGTATTAATAATTACAAACTTCTTTGATATTTTCTTTGAAATTGAGCTCCTAGACGATAAGTTGCCTGTACAGTAAGATTTACTATACACATGCTTGCATGCGCTATAAAACAAAATATTATCGTGAATCATTTTCATTGATGTTAAGATGAACAAAATATACTTACCTATGTACAGAGTAAATGATTGTACCGGTATTAACAATTGTAACATTGCTTCATTTCGCCACTAATTCATTCTTCCTTAATGTACTTTCTAAAGGGAGCAGTAAATCTAACTGCAGTACTTAGCTTTTTAAAGTATTTTACAACAACTTCAGACAAATTTTACAACATTAAAATCTTACATCATTAAAATCTTACCTAGAACACTTGTTTCATCGACAAAACTTAGTTAAGCATCACTAAATCATTTATAGTAATAGAATATACCTCGTACGCATGATTCAAACACTCCAATACAATAAAAAATGCTTTGATTCATAACAAAACAGAAGATTTTCCACTGTGCTGGTCTTTATATTGGAGTGCTTTTAGCCGAATGAACCAATCTCTTATCTCCTCATGCCAGGCGTCTGTGCCTGCCTTGCACTGGATAAAAATAAGCTTCCGTACACCAAACTGGAATAATAATAGGTTTTTATAAGTGAACATTTAAAATATTTTCTTTCCGAAAGCATCAAACTCGTTCATTTTTACTTTAAGTAGCTGAAATCATTTATGTTACAAGTATGATTACACTAATCCCCACGCATTCATAGGGTGTATAATTTTTAAAAGCCACTAGGGTGGACATGATAAATGTGATTCGTAAATAAATATCTAGACATAATTTAACTATAATTCTAGATATTATGGATAAGCAATTTCTTATTATTCTTGATTTATTACTTATATTCAAGGTTCATAATCTATGAAGGTTTTTGTATATTGTATTCTATACTAACTACTTATTCCACATCCTTCTCCTATTGATAGTACTACTAATTCTACTTGACTGTGTTTGTCATTAAAACCAAGGTAAAAAGGCTTAGCAGATAAAGGTTCTCATGGCTGACGGCTATCATAGTGTGTCCGACACAACAATAGCCACATTAGCTGCATTGTTCCTGTTGACGATGAACAACCAACAAGGCACATTAGGTAATGTTGCTGACTACAGAGCTGGCTTGTGTTGATCTGGACATTGTCTGATAACATTTTGGAGATAATAGAGACAAACTACACACATTTATATGAATATGATAAATATTCCTTCAAACATTCGTTTCAAAGTTATACAATAGATAAATACTTCGAATGGACACAGACAGTTGCATTTTAGATATTAAATCAGAACGTTAGTTTCATAATATATCCTGTTACTCTATAATTTGTATTTTAAATTTCATAATGAACAGCAAGTTGACTTTCACTACTTTTAATTGTCCCTTTTTGAATGTTTGACCACTTAAGGCAAGGCTTTATAAAAATATTTTCCTTAGTGATTTCGGTTACGTATGAGGTTGACCAAATATTGCCAACCAAGATGTTAAACCTACAACAATTTCTTGACGACATTTAATTTAAATCATTATACATTTCTATCAATACATAGCTGTAAGATCCAGTAAATGAAGCTTATTCTAAAGCTGTGGTATTTGTTAACTTTATACTATTGGTAATGTAAAAAAACCTTAACACCTATGAAATACGTATATATCTCATTCTATTTATTATATATGTATAGTTTTTCCCTGTAAAGTATGATAAACCAGTGAAATTATTGTTTTACGAATTGAGTTTTTTTTACAAAATTGTCACATACCGTATTATGTCATACTCTTTTGATCATAGTTTAATAAAAGTGAATGCTAACATATTAAACCAAGACGACCAAAAGGGTGCAATTGACATAACAGTTAGGGACGATAAAATTGCAGTAAAGGGAAAGTAACATGATTGTTATTGCCAAGAGAAAAAACATGTTCGTCTTCAAGTGCAGGGATAAAAGAGAGGATTTCGGGAGAGAAAGGTTATTGTATACTTATAAGAAATTGCATGAAACAATTGAATTGTTATGCTTTACAATTTAGTTGCAACCTTTGAATCAATAACTTTCAGGGTATAACTTATAATCGTTTAATATTGCAATGATTATAAACTTCATTACGTGGTGGTTTGTTACGAAATACAAACAGCTGAATAAATAATTAAAGAAATATGTAAAATTATAATTCCTTTGGAGTTGATGTAAATATGTATTCCATTATACAGGGTGTTTCCAAAATAATTTTGTTAACTTCGGGATATTGTTCCTTATGTCAAAAGGAACTTATATCATCGCATAACCGGGGGTCTGTTTCTTTTCGTTTACTGTCTGTCTGTCTGTATGTGATTTTTACTAGAACATTTTTATTTTAAAAACGACTTGATCAAACTCAACCAAACTTTATATAAATTTATCTTCTTGGTAGGTTATTTTTAGAAATGATTTTATAAAACCTTTCAGTTTAAAATAGCGGCCATTGAAAACATTTAACCTAAAATATCTAAAAAACTAGAAGTTTTACAATAAACTTTCTGGAATATAAAAAAGATTAAAAGTGTAACTGTAAATCCATATCTGCTCTAACATTGAAAATTTGATTTAAATTAACTGAACTATCACTGAAAAACGAAACACATGGCTAAACTTTGCAATCATTTTGATTAGTTTGATAGCAAAAATTTAACTATGTGTTTCAGTACAGATATGTATCTAGTAAAATGTATTTTTGTCTTGAATCACAAAATCTATCACCTAGTTTAGTATGTTAGATAATTGAACTAATTAACTTGGTACTTGGCAATCAAATGAGTTTCTGATTTGTTTTATTATTGTCAAAGGAGGGCATTGTCCCCTGAATTTTGTTGATCTTTACATGTTATTCTTCACTACAACCCTTCTAATTAATATTATCGTTAAATTACTTTCTGCTATGAACCATATAAAGAAACCTTTTTGATCAATCGTCAAGACGTAGCATAAAATAAAACCTTTAAAGCTAAAGGCCTGAAATATTCAAGGTACGACCAGTGTTTACCCTAGAGAAGTGCTGATAAAAGATTTCCCCAATCGAATTTGAGGGCTCTGCCCCACAGACCTTCAAAGTACCCATGTCAATATTACGTATATAAATTTGGAATTAGACTGAGTCAGGACCAAAAAATAAAATAAACAAATTATAACAGCTGATGTAAATTGTTTACGTGAAATATGTTTTATTAATCAGGTGATATGTATTTTAAATAGTTTGACAAGATCGTAAAATAATGCAGCACTGCTGTCATACAAAAGCAACTTTACTTTCTTTGTGTTTAAACCATATTTTACGCAGGTGTATACGCAAACGGAGCATCCAGATAATTAAGATTTGGTAAGGCTATGGAGAGTATTTGTTGCCAGTCCATGTACATTAGTGTATGGAGTTTTTAAGAATATGTATTACATAATTTTATTGGAAAAAATCAATTTTACAAGATGTAAAAAGCTTGAATTATACTCATTTTGTGAAATATATGTATTCTCTTATTGATTCATAAATTAAATACATTTGACGGTTTATTGTATAGTTTACAGTCGAAACATTATTATTGTTATTTTACACTTTGTATTTTTTCTTTGTAAAAGATATAATTGTTTAACTGATATAATTTTACAGATGCTCTCAACCAATTATATAACCTTGGAAAAAAAACTCTTCAGCCAATTATTGACATTACTGGTAACAGTTTTCAGATGTAGAAGATAAATTATCTGACGAGGAGGGATTTTATAGGTTTTCTAAAGACACTAACCCAAAATATTATTTTGAAGCTTTCCAATTTCCTAACAAGCACGCAAACAAACAACGATCTGCTTTAAAACCCCCACGGGTTGACTGTTGAACTAAATACTACTTTACATTGGTAAACATTGCTAAGGATCTAAATATATTGCAACAAAATCAAACTGTTATAATATATAAGATCTAAATATAATATTTTAAGACAGATTATTAATGGTAATGCTGTTAGTTTAATAATACTGTCTATTTTATTATTTTTATTCCTATATTTATATAAATACAATTAAGATTTAAGAATATATTCACTTGTATACATAACTATTATGTTAACATGTTAGCTTTTGCTACATATTAAAAAGTAATAAATACTACAAGGTTTTTTGTAATGTTTCCCTATTATTGGAATTGTAGTATTATATCGACTTTTAGACAACATGTGATGATTTCTTAGTAACTATTACAATATGTAAATATGTAACTTACCGTCAATTATTAGCAATCCACTGAATAGATTTCAGCTATTCTAAATGTATTTTGCAGCAACTAGGTTGCATCATCAGCACAAGAAGTTAAGCTACATAAGTAGGTTGATCCGAGAGCATCCTGTCACGAAGTTAAAAATGTTCAAAACGTCTATTGGACACACATATGGATCACACGAACAAAAACACTAACGAAAATACCCATTTTTACACTGACTATGACATGGTCGAACATAACTTTAGCGGTCACCATGAGGTCGTAATGACAGCCGGCACCAACTGGACGACTCGATATCTCGGTCATTGTCTTATCACTCTTCTATTTTGTTTTTGCTCTGCATAGTTAACAAAAATAGTGTTAGAACACAATTATTTTGAATTTAAGAATGGTTACTTCGTGAAAAATATGGTTCAGCCATGGGGTTACCATTGTCCACTGTACTCAGAGCTGTTATTAGACCACACAGAAAATCAAAATATCATTAGCAAAAACAGATACACAGAACGAATTGTTTACTGGTAAAGGCATGTCGACAATGTTGTCTGCCTTTACAAAATATACATCTATCAAGAAGCTTTTCACAACTCTATAAATAAAATCCACCCGAACCTAAAATTTAACACAGAAGAACAAGAAAGTAGCAAAATTAACTATCTAGGTCTCACAATCACGAAATCTAACAATAGATATAATTTAAATATTTACAGAAAACCCACTCACACGAGCCAAGTAATGTACGGCAATTCATAAAATCCTTATCCACAAAAATTTAAGATTTCAGATACATGGTGCATCGACTAATAAACACACCTATGACTGATAAAGACCTTGAAGTAGAGCTAAATACCATTAAGTATATAGCCCCAGAAAACTGCTACAAACCCTCGTGTTTTGACAACTTATATCGTAGGATTAAAAATAAAAATTCACGTAATAGCGATGGAATTGAAAACATTATGTCGCGGTAGATTATAGTAGAACAGCTGAAAAGATACTAGGTTCAGTGTGCATAAATGCTCCTGTAACCGTCACCTTCAAAACAAAAAAAAAACTGGGAAAGGTTTTGAGACCCAACCACTGTAATTCTACCTCAACAGATACGCAAGGGGTTTACAAACTAAAATGTGGCACTTCTTACTACATAGGTAAAATAGGATAAGATAAAATGAATACATAAGAGCAATGACTAACAAGAGCGCAGCAAGCAATCCCATCAGTTCCAATTTTACCACACATATCCGTAACACCGGACATTCATACCGCACATTACAAGAGGGTTTGGAAGTATTACATACATGTAACAAACCCAGAAAATTAGACAAATTAGAAGAGTTTGAGATTTACAGCTCAACGAAAATAGAACCTTAGCTCGTATTAAATTCCAAGGTTAGTTTCGTCACCAACAGCATATATGATACTTTAATGCAGAGCAAAAACAAAATAGAACAGTGATAAGACAATACAGGAGGCAATGACCGAGTTATCGAGTCGTCCAGTTGGTGCCGGCTGTCAACCAAGTCCTCATGGTGACCGTTAAGGTTATGTTCGACCGAGTCATGGTCAGTGTAAAATGGGTATTTCCGTTAGTGATTTGTTTGTGTGATGTATATTTGTGTCCAAAAGACGTTTTGAACATTTTTAACTTCGTGACAGGATTCTCTCGGATCAAGCTACGTATGTAGCTTAACTTCTTGTGCTGATGATGCAGCCTAATTGCTGCGAAACGCATTTAGAATAGCTGAAATCTATTCAGTGGATTGCTTTTATTTGAGGGAAAGTCACATATATACATATATAAGCAATTCCTTGGTTGGTTATCGACTCATATTACAGTATTAAAAAATATATTACATTTCACTTTATGCAGTCAAAACCGTTACTATTACCACAATCACTTACTGTAGAAAAAAGGTAAGTGAAAACATAAACTAGACTAGCCATCAAGGCCCTGAACAAAAGCAACGTAATTTTCACTCAATCAAAACTAAACAGTTAAATTGGGATTTAAGAAAATCCCCCATACGATTTTTTGTTTCGATTGTATGAAGAGGGGCCAGTTTGGATTTATTTCTAACTTAACTTGTTGAAGGGAAGACGTATCCACAGAACAACTACGTACCCAATGTAGTTTTAACTTCTAGAGTCATATAATAATCCGTAAATATTGTTTTAACTTATCCAAAACCTATTTCTTGAAGAAACAAAAATTATCACAGTAAAGATTTAAAATAGAAAATATATTGGTCACTGTTTGTTTTTTAATCGGTATTTTAATAGTCATACTTTGGTTGATTTTAAAATGTTTCATATTAGCTTTCCTTTTGCGACATTAAGTTAGTTCAGCTCACAGCAAGCAGAAAACTAAGCAACATATTATACCTGAGCCAAAATAGTTGACTCTATTTGTTTAAGTTTTACCAACAAGAAAACATAACTCTTTTATGAACTTACATATTATAAAATCGTCAAAGAAGAAATAAATAAATACGAGTTCGCACGCAGCACGCTGACGTGAGGGAAGTGAATTTCCACATACAAACTTTTAAAACTCAAAATCAGTGTGAAAACATACATTTCTCAAATTCTTATTGAAATCCGAAAACATTGATTTTGTTGGCTCTTCAGATACTCCTGGTTTCATTTACTTGCAAAGCTGGGAATACAATTTTGCGTATTATAAGGTAAGAGAAGGTCCAGACAGGCTTAAAAGTAGGCGTGAGGTTGCTGGGGATTATAAAAGTACTCTAACAAATGAATAACAGGTTTTTCTAGTATAAACCCCCATAAGACAACGTACTGTGTTGAGTCGATACACATTTTCTTTAATAACTCGGTAAATATTTATGCTAGAATGACGAGAGAGGGCTTAAAACTTTCGCCTTTGTAATTTCCATCCTTTAACATGCATTAATTTTACATCTGCGGCCTTTCTGACCCTTTTTGGGACCAAAATCTCGACATTTGAACGAATAATTCCAAAAACAGGGGTTTAGAGTTTTCCGATTGTTTTGTCCAACGAACTTGTCCAACTGATTACAGAAAGGAACATCCCTACCAAATTTGAAGTAAATCGGACAAAAAATGTGACCGCTACAGTGCAAACACATATGTATATATATATATATATATATATATATATATACATATATATATAACATTTTGAACGACCCCCCAAAACGTGTTCAGGGGGTCACGTTAGGAACTTCTATGGTGGTCCCGGACTTAAGTTTCACCGTGCGGGTCATGCTAATAGTTCACTTTCCAAAGGAAATTCACTAAAAAAACTGTCCGTTGAAGCATGATTAATTAATTTGTTAAAGAATTTATTAAAAAAATGTTATTGTGATACTTAGTTATTTACATGCGGTTAGGTTGGCAATCCCAGGTAAAATTAGTTAGCTTGATTTTTTAACCCTTCTAGAACGATTTATCACTCTTCTTAAGTTTATCAACGGAAACTGCTTTGATACATTATTGACCTATATTACAACACAACACAATACATTGGAGAGCTGAAACAAAAATAGGTACAGTTGTGTTTAGTAAAAATTAAAATGTTAAATACATAATTTGTAGCAGTAGTTGTTGAATAAAAATAAAATTAATTAATTTATATGTATATATATATTTTACTTTATATATGTATGTAACTTAAATGGTTTAAATGGTGATTATCACTGCATCAATAACTTATTTCACATGTAAAATGTTACTCGAGGACATTTTTGCATTTTTTTCGCTGTCCCATGCATTACAAAGTGATCGACAAGTATTATACCGCCCTTGGGAAATTAATCAACAATCCCTGGCCCTATTGCATGTTTTCGCTTTTTTCAGATTAGTTTGAAAATTAAATTCCGGGTGAAGCGTAAATTATGGTGTTGAAATCTTTTATTTTTTGGTAAATAGATTCATTTATTCATTACAAATCACTTAATGTATGAATTATTGTTGTTCAAACAGAATTTATGACTTAGTTTTTTATATTTGAATTTTTCGTTATATTATATATATAATCAGTAAAAGTTTACCTGCTTTACAAAAGATTTAAAATTTAATAGTTTGCGGTTCTAAATTCTGATTATATGTATTTCAAAACTAGAGTAAGTAATTATCAATTTCTGCATAAACATAATATAAATATTACTACTTTCAGATTCTCTAAAGTCAGATTGTAATCAAAACTTAAATACATCATTTATTAAACATACCCATAACAATGACGTATACAGCCATGTTTTCAGTGGCTAACATTTTGTAGAGTATCATGATATCGACCAATAGTTTTAGCCATTGCTATTCCATTTTAAAGTAATTTAAAATAATGTCCCACGAACATTTTGTATTGCCATTTAAGATTTGGGGAAACCCCTTCTCCATACTCGCATTTGGAGGGCAAGAACGGATATGAAGCGTACATAAAAAGGTATTTTTTCGTTCTCCAAAAACTTGTAAAAAAATATTTTATTCATATGGTTTATTTGAACACGTTATTAAATCGTTCAATGACTTTTCAGTCACGCTGTATAACTGAGACTGTCGCATCTACATAAAAAAATCAACAGGTTTGTCTAAAACATATTGATGGATCTTAGTTTCATTATAATAGTTTTTCATATTAAATTTAAATAATTAAGTTTGTTTATTCATATAACAGCTAATATATACAATCACCTAATCTATTAAAAATATATATTACATTGCAATCCCACATGAGGAACAAAATCGTGTTTTATTTGGTATTTAGTGTATTTACTATAATCTATTTGGATGTGTAAATATCTAAAATTCCATTTTTTTCTAAACAAGCTGTTTTAGGTCATACTATATAAGCCAATGATAATTTACATCGATATAGTATTACTTTCTAATGTTTCAGATTAGTATAAATGATAGGTTTTAATGGTTCAAGAAAACCCAAATTGTGTTGCTTGTTAGACAATGAGATGAACTAAACATAAAACAACATACTGCTAAAGGCCGACAGTATAGACGGTTTATTTTCGAATGCCAAATTGAGAATAAGTAGTTTTTAAGGAAATGGTATATCATCTTAAGGAATAACATAGCTAAATTAGAATGTAAGCATTTTTTTGCAAAAAAATATTCAAATTTGTGTATGATTCAGTTTTTTAAATTACTAAACGAAGGATGAAAACTGAACTCTGCTTTTCTGTGCATTAATTATTTTAAGAGGAGCAGAATTGCTTCAGGTTGTACCGCACATTCAGTCTGTCAAGGGTGGGGCGTTGTGAAAGGGATCTCAGAACAGTCATTCTACAAATCCTGCTCAAGAGTGTTTTATAATACGCAAACCTTGCATATTAATTAAAACTAGGATAATAATACGTATTTCATGATGCACCTTGAAATAGATTATAAATAATAAATGTTTCTAACAATATTTCAAAAGATTTATATTTCATATTTAAACATATTTTTCCTTGTGATTACTTAGAAAACGTATTAAAATATTATCAATTTAAAAATAATTTTATATTTAGTCAAATAAACTAGTAAAAGGTAATATGAAAAGGTAAAATTGATGAGTTAGAGTTTCGAAGTGACTACGTACACGTCCAATGTAAGGGTAAATTCACTTCGCTTCCGCTTAGGTTAGGTTAGGTTAGGTTACGTTACGTTACGTTAGGTTATGTTAGGATAGGTTAGGTTACGTTAGGTTAGGTTAGGAGGTTTTCTGGCTCTCAATTTGTTTTAAAAATCACAGGAAAAGTAACGTACGGTGCATAATTTGGAACGGACGTGAGCAGTAGCGGCTCACGTCGGACGTGTACGTAGCCTCTGCCTAAGAGTTTAGTGGGATACTACGACAATTACTTTGTTAAAAAAATATCATTTTAAATCTAGATGCAAGCATTATGTTAGCAAGGTCTTATCTAATTGTTATCCCTGCCGTATATTACAACTTTGGAAAGAAACATTGACTAAAAATGAATCAAACCTACTTAACTGTTTATTACAGGAAAGGGTATTAATACGACTTCACACTTATGAAATTGTTAAGCAACTTAATACAATTTGACAGAACTTTAACTGTCCTTAAAATATAATTAAAAATGTTCAGCGTTCATTACTGTTAATTTCTCAACACAGGACATATACATGTCTAAAAAGGAATTATGTAAACCATTTTTAAATTAGCATTCCAAAGTAAGATTTATATTCCTAAAGTTTTTTGGGGTGATTTTATTTAACATAATGCAATCATAGTTTCACAAATGCTTTAAGTTTATCTTGTATATATTTATAATTAGAAACGAAAGTAAGGTAATAAATAAAAATTATGTATTTTTTTTAACTAATACCCTAAGTGACTCATTGTCTGATAATTTTATTCAATTAACAAAATAATGCACTTTAGTAACGAAAGTAAGGGTTGATAAGTCAAGTTATACCATTTTAATTATATAATTAAATTATTAAAGGTAATATTACACATTTATTGCTGCAGTGTTTCATATCGAAACAGTACTGTTCATTAGTTTAATAGGTTAGGGCTGTAAATGACAGTACATTAAAGTGAAGAGAAAACATAACCATCTCCTTTATCCGCAGTTTCAAGTGTACAACTAGTGTCAAACACAAACTTCAAATTAAATATAAAATGTTACTTATAATTTTTTTAACTAGAATCTCAATACATACCAATTAATACATTTTATTTCTTTGTCCCGCAAGCGTTCCTTTATCATTTATACGATTTTGGTGAGACTTCGTATGACAATTCCTTAGCAAGGCCTAAACATGGTGCTCAACACTATTGGACTTTTAAATTCACAGTGTCAGTTAGTCTTGTTAGGTCATGATTGTATTTGGTTTTCCATGGTAACTAAATCTAGCATCATGGAAAAGAAATATAAAACAAGAAAAATTTTTTAAATGAATTCGGGTGTATATGCTAGTATGTTATACAATTAATAAAGGTAACTATTTCAATCTATTTGGATAACTAATTAATAAAGGAAAAAATTAAATTTAGCTATATTATGTTGATAATAAAACACGCTGAGCTCGTTTTACTTGTCATATTAAGTTAAATTTCAAAATGTTATAAACAAATAACAATCGTGGAAGCTCGGGGAAAATATGTAAGGTAGTTTAATGGGAAAATAAGTTACTCTTATGAAATTTAATTTTTATAAACTTTCTTAATTTATTAAATATGTAAACACTTTAGATAGTTATCACTTTTTTAGCGAATTTCCCCTATAGGGAAGAAGCTATTACCGTAGGTGGCATGGTAAGACTTAAGCCCAAGACCATGATAACTTTTTGTTTTGAGGTCCCCAGATGCCAAAAACACTATTCGTTCAAATTTATATATATGAATATATATATATATATATATGTCCGTTACCGCGATAAATTTTGAAAGAAACACCCGATTTTGATGAAATTTGGCACAAATGTGGAGAGTAGCATTTACGACTTAGGTTCAAAAACCAGATCGATCGCACTATGGGAAGGGGGTTTTATGGGGGTTTACAATTTTCCAAAAATCGGTTTTTTGCAAATTTGACCCCAAAATGTTATAAACACTCAATTTTGGTTATAGCCATTTTATAGAGCTTAAAAAACAAATAATTTAGTATTTTGAATCATTAACCTAGGTTAAGTGGTTGCGGAGAACATCCAAAAAAAGTGTCCCATGTTAATCTTATCGTAAAAAGGTTTTTAGATTTTTCTCAGATTGTTTTACAAAAAAACTTCATATTTCTTTTCATTAATGTGTTTAGCTCAACAAAACAAACATTTTGGTGTTTTAATCGTTGCTCTACGTCCAACCGTTGCAGATATACTCAAAGTGCTAAACACAGTACGTTGTCCAATGTTATCCTTATGGAGAATAAATAAAATTCTATATCCCAATTTATTTTTGAATGTATATTGATGGAACTTGGTTTGTGGCTTCAACTAGTTGTGGTATATTGATATTAGCACAAAAAACAAGTTTTTTGTTGATAGTCCTCGTAGCAGCAAACCTGCATACTCGGCCCCCATGTTATTCATATAGAGATTAAGTAAAGTTGTATATCTCCCTTAATTATGAACCTAAATTAATAAAAACTTGGTATATAGCTTCACCTGGTTTAGTTATATTGATGATTGCAAAAAAAACATAATACTTATCTTCCTCGTTGCAGCAAACCTGCGTCCTCAACCCTAATGTTATTCTTATGGAGAATATATAAAATGCTATATATCACTTATTTATGGATGTATTTTTGTGAAAATTGGTAAATAGTTCTATGTAGTAGTGAGTCACGTATATATGAATTGGAAATTCGATGAGTACGCAGGTTTGCTGCGACGGGGGTATTTCATAATTATCTTAATGTGCTGTAAGAAAATACTCACCCACACAAATGCTTATGTCCAAATAATTTCGGCTATACGATGTATGTAAATCTTGACAAAAAACTTTGTATGCAAAATTAAATTTGTATGCAACTTAAATGCTAACATAATTTTAAAAAATCATCAAAAGCATAAACTAACATTTTGTAATAGTTTTCATTAAAATAAAATATCACTAAGTGCAGAAATGCGAAACGAGTTATATTTTTAAGTGAGTCTCAGAACTTCAGTATCCTTTAGAAAAGTCGAATTACTTGTTGCAACCCAACTCATGAATCAAATTTTCCGCAGTTCTGTAAAGATAAACTTTCAGAGTTTTATCTATTTTTTCCTCAAATGTATTTAAGTATTAAAATAATTATAAACATTTAGTTGTCCAATGTAAAATAGATATTTGTGAAATGGTTTTTTTTTATTTATATTTATCACCAGAAAGAAAACGCATGATGTAGTAAATAGGTTTGAAACTGGGAAATAATTAATAAAATTGAGTCACGGCTTTGCGAATTGCGGAAGTTATTGTTTTGAAAATGGAAAAGTTATGATTTAGTAGAATGTAATATATTCATATACACAAGTTCTACTATGTACGTACCATTAGAGGTAATAGCCATCATGATGTCATGGTATCATGATGTCACTTGTGTTACTAAGCTGTGAAGCAGCAATAATATGAAATTGTTTCGGTTATCGTTCTCACGTAGAAACTTATGGCAGCAAGACCTAGGAAATGTCCTTCTTCTTAAGCACTTTTCATGCTTAGGTGTAATTGCTTTGAATGTAAAATAAATTATTCAATAATATAAAAAAAAAGATATACTGGGTGAGATCCACCAACTTTTTTTATACAATACATTATTCTAAGACTTGTTGATTTTCTTGGAATCTTGAAATTATGTTTCTGCGAATCAATACAAAATAGGTAACAATACTTTCCTACAGTATTAATTAATTACAGTATGCAAGTCAGGTTTGTATTACTCGCAGCATTTTATGATATTCAGAGCTCATATTTTTATATTCAACTGCATTTCCAAGCGCTCCTAACCTAATTATATTTTTGAAAAGTAATTTAGGGCTTTAATTATGCATTCAAGAGGAGTACGAATGCTTCCTGCATTTACTTCGAAATGATTCACTGGTTGAGGTGGACTGTGTTGGTTAAATAGATTGTTTATTAGTGAATTTCCTTTGGAAAGTGAACTATTAGCATGACCTGCACGGTGAAACTTAAGCCCGGGACCACCATAGAAGTTCCTAACGTGACCCCCTGAACACGTTTTGGGGGATCGTTCAAAATTGTATATATATGTGTGTATATATATATATATATATATATATATATATATATATAGAGAGAGAGAGAGAGAGAGAGAGAGAGATATATATATGTTTGCACTCTAGCGGTCGCATTTTTTCCCGATTTACTTCAAATTTGGTAGGGACGTTCCTTTCTGTAATCAGTTGGACAAGTTCGTTGGGCAAAACAATCGGAAAACTCTAAGCCCCTTTTTTGGGGATTAATCTTTCAAATTTCGAGTTTGTTGCCCCAAAAAGGGTCATCAAAGCCCCAGATGTAAAATCAATGCATGTAAAAAGATGAGAATTAGGGAGGCGAAAGTTTTAAACCATCTTTCGTCATTCTAGCATAAATATTTACCGAGTTATTAAAGAAAATGTGTATCGACTAAACACAGTACGTTGTCTTATGGGGGTTTTACACTAGAAAAGCCTGTTATTCTTTTGTTAGAGTACTTTTATTATCCTCAGCTACCTCACGCCTACTTTCAAGCCTGTATGGACCTTCTCCTAACCTTATAATGTGCAAAATTGTATTCCCAGCTTTGCAAGTAAATGAAACCAGGAGTATCAGAACAGCCAAAAATCAATGTTTTCAGATTTCAATAAAAATTGGCAAAATGTATGTTTTTACACTTATTTTGAGTTTTACAAGTTTTTATGTGGAAATTCACTTCCCTCACGTCAGCGTACTGCGTGCGAACTCGTTTTAATTTAAACAATAACTTTGTATAACTTGTAAATAGTTTACTTAAATTCAAACAAACTTAATTAAAAATTGGAAATTCACTAGAAGTTCGACAATTCAAAAGGTCATTGTGCGTAGACAAAACAACTAAAATAACAGGAAGTGAAGAGTCATATTATGATGCAAAATAATCATCTGAAACTCACCAAATATTCCAACATGGCGTCTTTCTGCTGACCGGGAATGCGGCCAATAATAGCAGGGGCGAAAGTTCACTAATAACACGATTGGTTGTAGTGGGCGTGGTACATCAAAATTGGGGGAAACATCGAACTGGTGGGAAAAACTTGGAAGGGGAGAGAAGAAGGTACGGGGATTATTCGGCAAAGCAGAGAGGAAGCGGACAGAAGGGCTGGATCGAGTAGGCCCGGGTTACGTCAGGATAGGTGAGATTGCCACCTGCGTAGAGTCCAAGTCCTCATCGTCTACATCGCCCGATATCACTGGGGAACAGCGGAGCAGAAGAGTGAAGAAAAGACTGCCAGCCACCAGCCATTATCCACGAGAAGAGTCCAGGAGCTTCAAACCGAGAAGGGAGAAGGTGTCCAATACGGCCAGAGTCTGTGACCGGAGGAGTGATCTTCGAGTCACCTACAAGGGTACACGAGGGACCACGAGCACTACACGAGACCACGGGGGTTCGAGGACCGACATCGCACTGGGACATTCACCACTCTGGGTCACCAAGTTCTCACTTCGGGGTATGTGAAGTCTTTATCTTCTGCTAACCTTGCTGCTCTTATTTAAAAATAAATTGTATAGGAAAGCGCTCTAAAATTTGAGAGGAAGGATTCACTTAATAAATAAACATGATTTAATAAAGATTAAAATTTAAAGAGAAAGGTTACAAAAATTATTCACCCATAAATAGAGACGAATAGGAAAGATATTGTAAGATATTAAGATCTGTCAGAAATTAGGTAATGAAATGAGTGGTTGAGGAAGTGATAAACACAAGTTGTGTTATATAAAAATGGCCCGCAGGCTGTAATAAGAGCTGTACAATATTTGTATATATATTTCGTGGTATTTGATATCATTGATTATTGACGTGCTTTATCCGAGATGGAAAAATATATATCAGAATAGGTAACTGTATTTGAGCTTTATATGTGAGAATATTTATGGGACTAGGCCACACGGCTAAAAGGACTTTAGGCGGGATATTGTTTGACTTTGATTGATTGCTCTATATGTGTATATGTTTATTATTAATATTTTTTTTTTTAATAGCTGGAAGATAATAATATAATATATTTATTTTATACAAGAATTGATTTGAGTGTCGGGACCTTTAAATTGGACTAGCGGCTACCGCCCATTATTTCATTTATCTGAATTTAAAGTGTGTATTTTACTTAGTAGTTGTGCCTTACGTGATTTAAAGGTTGTATTGATGGACTTTGGCTGATGCCGAAATTATGTGACTGTTCAATATGTAATTAGGTTAAGAGGGTTGATAATTTGTTTCTGTGTTCAGATAATGTCATTCGTGTCTTGAAAAATAATGGTCAGAGCACAGAGGCCTCTGATTTTAATGTATAAGGTCAGAACTTGTTGTTAGATATAGATTATTATTGAAGTGAAATATCAAATATGTGTATTAAAGGGCTATATGTTATTACAACTCTGGTGTTAGTTCAATTGATATCCTGGGTACTGTCTCACTAGCTAAGCGAGTAATTTCATTTGGTGTCAATTTAGGAGAGGTATTTTACAAACTTTAAAGACAGTCGCAATTCCAATTTAATGTAATTCTTTTATTACAAAGTAATTTACAAACACGAAGCCACTCATTTCACTGCTTTAAAACTTATTTTTAAGCTAATTCGTTTTACATACTGTAAAATTAAATTACTGATTACGTTAGTTTCATGAAATCGCTTGGTTTTGTAAATACAAAAAAACCTTAATGGTTACTCCATATACACAGTATGTGTGAAGTTGTGTCATATCATCCAAATCTCATCCATCATTCCTTGTCATCTGATAGCTTTGACTGATGACTTGCCAACTTAGTACTTTGTCAAGGAAACGTTACGCCGAATAACACGACATGACTGTGAATACGTTCCACCTTGTTCAATCTGTAATGGGAACACTGTTTTCTTATACCATCAATGGGGCTTTTTTACTGTAACTCATAAGGATCGTCCCATGCCTCCTGCCCTTTAATTTGCATTGGTAGGAAGAACTTAACTCTTACAAACAGTTTACAATTCCTTTTAGTAATAGTTAGGTTTAATAAACTGACAAAATGCTAATTTTAGGGGTTTGGACCTCTTCCCCTAAAATCTTTTGAGAGTTCTCATAAAGAAATGCTGTTGGCATCTAAATAAAAAAAAGCTAATACTCAATCTTTGTTCATCACAAAAGCAGTATTATTGCTTGTTAATTGTGTCAAAGGTAATACATTAACTTTGAGCACCAAAGTTCCTAGTTTATAGTTAAGAAGTGAAAATGACATTAGTGGTTATTTGAATAACTTTGATAATATAAAATCAGTTTTTACATTCCGATTGAGAATTTAAAATAGAAGAATATATCCTATAAGTATTAATACAACAGTGTAATCTATTCCATTATGATAGTCGTGGGTGAAACTTGGTTCAATGCAAAACGGATGTTGGGATAAATAGACATACAAATCATATACAGTACATTCAACCAGTACTGTATATAGTACACTATTAATAATAATGTACTGATAAATCAATGTATTTTGCTCACTTCAACGTATAATTATTTAAAAATATTATAATATATAAGGTAATTACACTCCAAAAATATAATCACATGATTACATTTGGTTTAAAGACAAGAACAGAATAAATATATAAAAAGAATTATGAGATTAACGTTATAATTAAACAATAATTGTGTTTAATGTGGATAAAGTATGTATATCACGGGAAGGTAAGCTTTCAGGGAGTGAGTATAAACATTCTAAATACAAATATAACACAGCCAAAAACAAATTTATCAGTTAAGAAGCTTTACTTCTCCTGAACCTATCCAAATGCTTATCCTGGGACCTATCCTAAAACTTATTCTGGGACTTATCTTAGGACTTATCCCGGAACCTGTCCACGGACTTATCCTGGGACTTAATTTACCCTAGCACATATAGTTATACTTTGACCAATTCTGGAAGTTAGACTATGATTATACTCCCTTGTAGTCGTGTAATACGCATGAAACGAAGAAAATCTCAAATACTATAATGACAATTTGTAATTAGTATTCAATCATTACATTATGTCTTGTGTTATTAATTACCAATTGGGTTTAGGTTAGGCTTTAGGGCTTTGGAGATGTCCTACCTAATTACTCTATTAATCAAGAAGTAAATTTACTACGTTCAATTTGTTATGGCTAAACAATTTTCGAATCCCCCTGAGAAGGTGTATTATTACTAAAATACTAAATGAAAACAAATTATTACAAAAAATAAAAATAAAAATACAAGAATCTAGAAAGGTCTTTGCATTGTTCATAAATTGATATGTGTACAGGACAAATTTCATCTTTATAGATTCCTGAAAAAGTTCTTTTGTCATATAGTTATGAATAATTGTAATCAAAAATAATTAAAGTTGGTGGGATTTTGGAATTATAAATTATTAAATAAGGAATGTTAATTAGATCAGCTACTAAAATAAAGGTTACAGCTATATTTAGTAAATGATGGGTGTACATAACAAATTATTGTATATAAGCTTTGGGTTGTATACCTAAAATGAATATGCAATATATTATAAGTCGTTTAAATCCGACTCGTATAGCCTGTTAGAGGAAAAAAAGTTTAAGAATTGCTTATTCCCTAAATTTGTGCTGAAAAGCAATTAATCTATATTTAGATTCCGTCCAGTTTATTATATAAATATTCATAGGTTTGTTATTATTTGTATGATAGATTAAATACACTATAACATGTTAATTTACCCTTTTTACATATAAACGGCCTATTCTTGCTATTTGCCTCCTGGATTGATTGTATAACTTAACAAAGTTTACAACCTTGTCGTCTTCAATCCACTTGTTTCGTCACTATTTTTGTCCTATTATCAAATCTTGCTATATCACAGAATAAAATATTATCATCGTCTTTAGTTTAAAAACATTTCAAAACTAAACACAAACTGACACATAGAACCATTAAACATTTAAAAATGAATAATACGTGTACATTTTATTCCCCATGTGAGACCGTCATTTTGTTTGGTCAGTCTGATCTTTTCCTTGGCCAGCCACACATGGTAAATAAAGTGTATACTTATTGTATATTTATAAATATTTAATGTTTCTATGCGTTAGTACAAGTTTGTGTTTGGTGTTGAAATTTTTTTAACTCAAGACGATGACAGTGATTTTTCTGTGGTACAGCAAG
Organism: Allygus modestus; assembly: GCA_963675035.1. Lineage (NCBI taxonomy): Eukaryota > Metazoa > Arthropoda > Insecta > Hemiptera > Cicadellidae > Allygus > Allygus modestus. Next base: position 514,509,081 of record OY776111.1, read on the forward strand.
TGATATAGGACAAAAATAGTCACAAAACATGTGGATTGATGACGAAAAGGTATGCAACCTTATTTTTTAAGTAATAAACGGCCTGTAGAGAAATATTTTAACCAGATTTTTTCAATAACCACTGAGTTTAATTTACTAATAATATAGGTTTTCTTCATGTTTCTTTAGACATCAATTAATCAATATGTTTAAGAAAATGTTTGTTTAGTTTTGATGCTTACGCAAATTACCTCCAAACATCTCTCTGATGCTAAATTTTTACTGTCGAAACGGAAAACTCGTTTAAATATTGATCAAAAGATTCCAGAACGACGAAATTAGTTTAGGATCGGTTGGTTATCCTGTTACACTTCAAAGTCAAAGTGTATCAATCTGTTCTGTTTGATTTTAATCAAGTTTCAATCTAAACTTTGACAAAGTAGAAATTCAAAGCGTAATTATAACGGTTTGAAACTTTCTAATGATTATGCAGTTTGTAATAGGTGTAATTTAATCTAAGATTTCATCCAGTCTTAAACATAAAATATTCAAATCTAATTACGTACTTACAATGATTGTGCACTGTATATTAGCTTGTTGTGAGTTAAAGATAAAAATAATTAATGACCCTTAACGCTGCGATATTAACTCAAAATAAGTAAAAATATTTTGCACACTATAATTTGTACTGCACAGTAATTAATAGATACCAATGTACTATTTAGATGATTAATTATAACACATTTTAACTACAAATTTCGCTAGTAAAAATTTTAACCACCTTATATTCTTTCATTTGTAATAAATGTTTAAATAATGCTTTTGTAACTTAATTTGTGATGTATTTACAACTTTTTCAAATTGTATCCGTTGTACATCAAACGACACAGAGACTATACATGTTTAGTTTAAGCTCAATTTAGTAATACTAATATATAAGGACCAGATGTTTATATGTATTATGTTGATTTGAACACAATATTATTGTATATTGTATTTGTTATTATCAAATATAATGATTATTGATAGTCAATACGAATTCCTATCTACACAGGTCTTCATTTCCTATGTTACCCTACCCATGGGGAAATGACAGAAGAAGCTTTGTCCTTTGCATCCATTTATATGAAAGAAAGACGTTGACAATCCCAAAGACAAAGGTAAGGGAATATCTTTGTTCTTGTGTTATCTTCTTTTGTGACTCCACTTTACCTTGTGGACATAGAGTGACGTTCTCTTTTATACTTATATTCGTGCTTCATTCGACAGTTTTTGCGAAACTGTTGATTTGTATGTTCAAATGTCTTATTTTTTAGAGTAAATTGTTCAATGAGTTTTTTATAGTAATACAGTCAAATTAACACAACCGCGACTCGTAGTGTTTTACTAAAGATTTGATCGAGATTTAATACTTACATTTCCCATAATTTAAGCCAATTTGTATCAGTTTTACAGATGTAGAACAGATTAAACAGATTTCGTAGTACAGATTACAATAACATAAAACCTAAGTCCCGATATAATGTTACATCAATAACCAGGTTCAAATAAAAACACAGTTACGGTGTCTGTTGTAAAATTACAACATATTTAGTTATACATTTAAACATGCAAACGGAAATCTCCAGTTTTAGTGGAATTTTTGGGGGGGGGGGGTTACCCATACAGATAAGTTCATTATATAAAGTGAAAATGGCATAAATAAGAAAAAGCAGTCATCTATTCTGGCCGTAGAAAAAATTGTAAGTGAGGTATTTTTGTAAGATATAAATCGGTATAAAGAGCCTTTTATATAGAAACTGCAAAGGAAGCATTGTAAAAAAACAATGATAGTGTTATTTTTCTTTCAAGTTAGCAGTTAGAAACATAGTCTTAACAAAATATGTTTAAATTGCGATACAGATTTTAATACCCTGATGGAAGATTATCGGACATGCGTAAACAATTAAAATGTGTGTGTAATTAGTACATACTTTCTATCTATACCAGACTAGACAGTTTTATGTAGTCCCAGACAATATATAACTCTCCACAGGTATCCTATATTCGTATTTCGTTTTTTTTTTAAACAACATAGTTTTGAATACTGACTATTTCCAATTCTTCTAGAATATATATAATGTGTCTCACAACCTTATCATTATAATTACCTTTACATTGGGGTGTTCAAACAACGTTTTAAACGAGATCGGGGCGCTATAAAAAAGGTGAAGTATGCTTTGAATTGAAAACCATGCTTCACTTTAATTAAGACTGAAGTTTCATTCAGAGCATCACAAACCCTTAATAAGACCGTATACTGTTGATGCACCTTCAATATTAATTACATGCCAACCAATCTCAATTTGTCACAAAACGCACAAAAAACTCAAAAAAAACGAAAAGGTTGTGGTATTCAATATAGATTATATTTTGGGAAATAATACGATTTTAAATCTCAATCGTAAATATCCCTTTCATGGATTAATTTCAACTATTTTTTATAAACTTCAATAACGATCCAATAACGTGGTACGTAATTTTACCCCTATTTAGAGCAAATAGTAGTTAGTTTTAATTAATGACTAAATAATTCACATTAGCTTTTGGGACTAACCTTTCGTGTCCTAAAAGCTTAAATATACAGTATTATAAATGTAAGAATTTCCATTATATCAACTTGGTATTTAAGAGCTTTTAACACACTAAAAATCCCAGAACATTAGCGAGAAAATATTAGATTACTAAGAAATTCCATTTGCTCGAATGTTTTTCATTTTTGAATATCATGCTTATATATCGCATTGAATGAATTAATGAATGAATGAATGAATTTATTCCAGAAAAACAAGAACAATAATAGTAAAAAATACAAAATCGTACAGCACATACATATAATAAACAAAATACAAATATATATATATATACAAAATTATTAAGTTTTTTATTTTTTATTTTATAATAAAAGAAAACTTTGAGCTATGAGAAATTATAAAATAACCTTTATTGTTATAAACAAATTTATTTACGTTCTTAGGAATGAGCTGACATAGGCGCTAAGGCCTGTGCGTCGGCTCTGAGTTGTGTCCAAAAAGTAAAAATGACCAAATGATAATTGAAATGAAGTAAGGAAAAACAAAATATAGCAAAACAAAACAAAACAAAAAAGCTGGTAGCAGCTGAAAATGTCCATGCATGATGGCGAGGGGCAGGGGGTGGGATTTGTGGAGGGGGGTGGGTGGATTAGTGGTGAAGTGGTGAAGGGCGGCAAGAGTACAAGGGTCAGTTTAGTGCCGCCTGTAATCTGCTGAAATAATAGACTCGGCCTCGTCTATACCCAACCTGAGCAACCATTCATTAACACGTCTTTTTGAATATATTTATGGAAGGGGAATTAAATAAATCCAGGTCGTGAAAATGCTTACATTAATTACGGTACACGACATGAGAAATGAAAAATGCGTTAGTTGTAGAAAATGTTTTATAAATTTGTAACGAAGCAATTCCAACTCTAGATGCATACCTGGTGTTATGTGAGTGAGAAATTTGAAGAAAAAGATCGTTGTGATTCTTAAAAATATGAATTAAAACGTTTTTAACGTATTATTAGTTAACATTGATATTTCATTGCAGTTTTCTTAAATCAGCTGAGTTTGCTTCTGTACACTTTTTGGTATCAAAAGCTGCTGATATATGTTAAATTACACTCATTTATATTATTTCATAAAGTTAACATTCGAACTTTGAAAACCCAGAGGGCAGATCCCTGAAGGTAGACTAATTCCAAACCCAAAAAAGGCAAGGGGTTTAAAATAGTTTCACCGATAGCCCGGTCACAAAGTTTTGCTTATTTGTTATACTGATTACATAAATTCATTGCTACCAGAATGACATTCCAATGTGCACAGTAAACATACCAGACAGGAAAGAGTGATTAAAATATTTAGAGGGTTTCCAAGTTCAGAAGCGTGAATATGAAAATGTATTTTCTTAAATTTCGTGTTTCGTATTGGTAATTTCGTATTCGTATTTGATAAAAATGGAAGTAGAAGAAAATCGATTTTATATTCATAGGAACGCTGGCTGAAGGTGATAAGGCAATGGTAATTTCAGATAAATTACTTCCAGAATATGTGTTTATGGTTGATAAAAGATTCATAATATTCTAAATGTCCTTATGTATTCCTTTCTTTCCTTAATTAATTTAAGCCCTATTCCTGTTTTAATTTGTAAAATTTTCTAACTGAAACTTTATTTATTAAGTAAATGATACATGATAAATGATTTTAAATGTTTAAAATTTTTTTTGTAAATCAATAATTTGGTTCTTGAATCACCCCAGATATAACAATAAATATAATTGTCGCTGTTATGTGGTTATTGCTGTTAGTGTTTTTGTATCTTCAAAATAATATCTTTCAAAATAATAGTTGAATGAAGTGTAATCTTGTTGTAACCAAGCATATGTCGTGTAGCGAAGTGTTGTCATTCTGTCACTATGTTATCTCATTCGTTGTCATTTATCAATATGACACACGACAAGTTGCTTTGTCATGGAAAAATACAGCCCAACATATAAAAGCAGGTTATCATAAATATTCATATTTATATATTATACAAGTGTTACGTAAAGGTTTTCTTCAAAATTTGTCTAGCTAATAAGAGTGACCAATAAAAAAATTATCCAAAAACTAATAGACATAACATTAATTTAATGTTGGTATATGTAACGATAGTCAGGCATTTAGCTGTGTAGTTATATTTTCTTGTGAACTTTAAAATAGTATTAGTGATTTTAAAAGCTCATTCTAAAACACCTGGGTGACTTTGAAAAACAAGTTTAACATTCACGTTGGTAGAATAACAAGACAGAAATCATTTTTGTATTCTATTAATATTTATAAGAAAACACTTTACCATACAATTTGAACCGTCCAGAGGGGTTTCCTAGTTTCTTCGGTGTTTTTCCATCAACGCACAGTCAACATCTTTGCGACTGATTTTCTTCATCCTTTCTGGATTCTCGATTTTAACAAGAACGCAAGACCCATTCATGTTATAGAACACATAAAACTCTTTCGGATCTACCAGATCATTTGGCATCACTGGCACTACTGAATTAATTGTTATCGGTGAAAGTTTTACGTAACTGTCATTCTCTTCTTCGAAGATTTTCTCCGTTTTAAAGCCTTGCAAGAAGACGTTATTGAAATGCAGCTCCACGGTGTTCTTGTAGTGGTATTTTGTATCATATTCTGTATGACTCAATACAACCCCTTTGATAACGCCCCCTACAACACGTCTCTCAGTTCTTTCTTCCCATCGATATCTGCGGATCAGCAAGGAGAATCCAGAGCCCTTGCGTTGGTAAGCTGAAAGAACAGCCCGCGGTGAGGTCTTGTAATCCTTGTACCTCTTATCGATTGCTGGGTTCAGCTGATCCACTGAAATCAAAATGATTATAATGAGAGCCAGCCAAGATGGAGCGTGGAGGTAGTAAAGGCATGTCTTCCACTTCCACTATTTGGACAGTTCTGACCTTGTACAATCAAGCCAGACAGCTCTAATAAATGATGCGGCTGTACTCAGTGAGCTCCGAAGTGAATAAGTGAAATGAGAGAAAGATCGTGGTCTCAACCTCACTGTATTCTACTTAAATATATATTGCTACACAGATCCGACCTTTTACAGTTAGGCCTTACTAGTGAATGTTGAGACTGTGCTCGGAGTTCTGTAAAGAAGTATATTAGGGAACATATTGTGGTCTAAACCTCACTGCCTTCGCACTTTCTTTAATTATTATTATTATTTTAAGTTGCTATTATTATTATGTACTAGCAGTTACCCGGCGCGCGTTGCTGCACCCAAAATAAATTAAAATAAAAAAAGTTAATATAAATTCAAGTAACACAATTCAAAAGATAATAAACCAGGCAGTGTTTACATTTCTTTGTTTACATTGTGTTGTTTACATTTAAACATATGACAGTTTAAAGAAACTTTGAATTTTTTTAATTACAGCTGTTAATTTTTTAAACACTAATTTTTTAAAACCTGACACTCCACCCTTGTACGCCCTCTGGGTCGGAGCCCTTTAGACAGATTTGCACCAAACTTCACATAAACCATCCTTGAATAATACTTAATAATGCCTGAAAGTTTCATTACAATCTGTCGAGCGGTTTCGGAGTCCATAGGCTACATACATGTATACATACATCCTTCCTCTCTTATAGATATAGATTTAGTAGTGTTCTCTGTGGACCAAGTGAACAAAAATATATTTAATATGTACCATCAAAACATTTTGCACTTGCGTCAGTAGTAAAGAAAATTATATTGCATTTGTAAAATCTCCCTGGTCTACAGTACTTATTCCTACTTCCCCAGCCAATTAAGTTCCACACCACCGTCAATTTGATGATTGAATCCTCCGTACCGAGAGCACATTGGGCAATATATTTACTATATCAAGAATGTGATTTATATTGAAATACGTAAATAAGATCCTTAAAAGATCCAAGATCAATAGAATCTTACCACCTGTTCTGCCTCCAAACGTTTTAGTCACCTAAGGAAAACACAAAAAACAGATAACAAATAATACAAATACCTTTAACTAATCGAATGAATAAAGTTTAATTAACAATTATGCTATAACTTCGCGATACCTAGACCTCAATGTAATTAAAATAAGCTTACGCACATCACTAAAAAGTAAAACGAGTTCGCACGCAGCACGCTGACGTGAGGGAAGTGAATATCCACATAAAAACTTGTAAAACTCAAAATAAGTGTAAAAACTTACATTTTTCCAATTTTTATTGAAATCTGAAAATATTGATTTTTTTGGCTGTTCTGATACTCCTGGTTTCATTTACTTACAAAGCTGGGAATACAATTTTGCACATTATAAGGCTAGAAGAAGGTCCAGGCAGGCTTGAAAGTAGGCGTGAGGTTGCTGGGGATGATAAAAGTACTCTAACAAAGGAATAACAGGCTTTTCTAGTGTAAAACCCCCATAAGACAACGTACTGTGTTTAGTCGATACACATTTTCTTTAATAACTCGGTAAATATTTATGCTAGAATGACGAGAGAGAGCTTAAAACTTTCGCCTCACTAATTCCCATCTTTTTACATGCATTTATTTTGCATCAGGGGCTTTTATGACCCTTTTTGGGCCCAAAAACTCGAAATTTGATAGATTAATCCCCTAAAAAGGGGTTTAGAGTTTTCCGATTGTTTTGCCCAACGAACTTGTCCAACTGATTACAGAAAGGAACGTCCCTACCAAATTTGAAGTAAATCAGACAGAAAATGCGACCGCTAGAGTGCAAACACACACATATATATATACATATATATATATATATACATATATATATATATATAAAATTTTGAACGACCCCCCAAAACGTGTTCAGGGGGTCACGTTAGGAACTTCTATGGTGGTCCCGGGCTTAAGTTTCACCGTGCAGGTCATGTTAATAGTTCACTTTCCAAAGGAAATTCACTAACAAGTAAGTAACTTTTTCAAAATCTAGTCATATGCTTTTAATGAAGGAATTTAAACTAGCAATTCTACTACGTTGACCACTAGATGAGTGCGAGTAGTGTTTTTTATTTCTCAAATTGAGTCAGTATAAGTCGATTTGTACAAATTTTTATTTCGTATCAAGTTATTTTGAGCGAATATTTGCTATCAGCATTAGTTATTGCAGGTAGTCGTATATAATTTTATAGAATGTATATAAAGTCTAGATTCGACAGCATAATTTAGGTTTCAATTTAGGTAAATGTAGAAAACACTATTTTGGTATTACACTTTTTGGTAAGTAAATAGATAGATTAAATCCAAAAATTACATGATACATAAAACTTATATTTACTGTAATCAAACAAACCCTGGGAACGAAAATTCCACTCTTAAAGATTAAATCATCGTAAATTTAAATCTTTTTTACTTATAATATTACACTTTTGTTGCGTTTATCGGGTATAATTTCGTTTTGATGTTAACAACAATCTACTTGTAAGGTAACGGTTTGCAAATGTATTCACTTAGTCATACTTACGAGAAAAATTAAAATCAAAAGTAGCATAGCTAAGATATGTAGATACTTATTCAGCTCAGGATTCTATGGTAATGATTAACTTCCTACAAAAGCAAATCACTGTTAGGTAATGGTGTAAATATTAAACATCTGTTCGTAATTAGAGGGTCTTATAACTGTTATCTGATGCAATAATTTTAAATGTTTAATACTTAGCTGATGATTATTCATTTTATTTCATTAAGCTATACAGGGGGTCCCAAAACGGCCCCCTCTTAATTTTTGAACGACTGTACATTTTCAAACAATCTTTGGGAAATGTTACTAGCATAAATCAAAGTATATTTTTAGTAGTTAAGAGTTTCAACCCTCACCCCTAAATAGTAGTTGCAAGGGGAGAGGGGGGGGGGTTATTTTTCAATAAATGGTGTCAGGAAACTGACACATACTTTCTCCCTTTTAGCCCAACTTTAATGAATAAATTACTTTTTATTTACTAAATATAGAATACAAATCACGTTCTAATGTACAGAAAATCTTTTAAACAAGTTGTTTTCAAATATATCCACCCAAATCCAAGAATCCATCGCTACACACGTGGTTTTAGGAGGGGAAATTCCCCCTATTCCCCCCTCAGAGTTATTAAGGGGGAAAATATTTCAAATTTCCTCGGTTGGTCAATGATAACTTGACAAGTATGTCAAGTTTGAACGAAATTGATCAATAAATAAGAGAGAAACAGTAATTTTTGTATTCCCCATAAGAACAACATTTAACAACGTATTGCGTTTACAGCAAAATTAAAATTAAAATGTTCTCCTCAACCAGTAATCGTAGAATAGTAATTTAAAATAATAAATTATTTAGTCTGTTGAGCTCTTTTTAATGGTGAATAGTAAAATCTTTTGTGTTTATGTTGTTTTTTTTTATGACAAATTCAAAAAACTGAGTTTTTGATATTTTAATTCTTGTAATATCTGAACCCGAATTTTTACAGAAATGCGGGTGGTGTCATTTTGTTGGAAAACTAAAGTTCTACAAACCACTAAAATTTAATTAAAATCGTTATATTTGTTTTTGAAATATCTTGATTTTTTTATGTTTTTTGCGGTTTTTGGGGGATAATAACCCTTAGAAATCAAAAATTCCAAAAAAGGGGAAAATGCCAGGAGATATCGTGGATTAGTACCTACATACCAAATTTTATAAAAATTGGACCATTGGTTAGGGCTCTAGCTCTGTACACATCCATACAGACAGACAGACACACAGTCATCACATAAAAATGACTTTTTTGGGTTCAGGGAGCACCAAAACGAATATTTCCAATATCAACTCAAATTCGAAAATTTTGACGAAAACAAAAATTTTTCCATATACTATGTATAAGGGGAGAAAGTAAAAAGCAACTTCTAGCAAGTTACATATCATTTTAAAGAGGGGGAAAAACTATTGCCTTAAACTAGACCTCTCTATGTTTATTTAATCTAATGTTATAGTCAGCGAAAAATGTATTAATTGTAATATTTATACTGCTAAAATTCCCTTCCTTACCAGAAATGAGAAACATAGTGGGACAATCCAACTTAATCTTGATCATACTTTTAATAATACACCATAAGTATAAGAAAGTCATTTGAAAAAGTCTTAATATTTTCCAAGAAGTGAACGGAGATCAAAAATAAGTAAGGTTTTCAAATTACTTTCTGTCACTTTAAATGGTATTTTTTCCATAGATCTGATCAAGAGAGAGTTGGATTTTTCCTATATTTATCAGATTTTTGGTAAAGAGGGGAATTTTGGCAGGATAAATAACAAAATTAATACATTTTTCGCTGGCCATAATATTATATTAAATAAACTTAAAGAGGTCTGGTTTGGCGGCATTCTTTTTCATTTTTCCCATTTTTTACAATTATATGCAACTTACTAGGGCTTGCTATTTGGAAAATAAAAACTATCCCCAGCAACTTATATTAAGGGGTGAGGCTTAAAACTCTTAACCACTTAAAAAAGTACTTTGACCTATGCTAGTAACCAAAGCATGTACCAAAGATTGTTTGAAAATGTACAGGCGTTCAAAAATTAAAAGGGGGGAGAACTTTATGGATCACCTGTTATAATGAAGTTGGATGTAAAAGCTAACTTTTCGCCTTATTAGTGAATTTCCTATGGAAAGTGAACTATTAGCATGACCTGCACGGTGAAACTTAAGCCCGGGACCACCATAGAAGTTCCTAACGTGACCCACTGAACACTTTTTGGGGGGTCGTTGAAAATTGTATATATATATATGTGTATGCACTCTAGCGGTAGCATTTTTTTGACCGATTTACTTCAAATTTGGTAGGGACATTCCTTTCTATAATCAGTTGGACAAGTTCGTTGGGAAAAACAATCAGAAAACTTTAAACCCCTTTTTTTGGGGATTAATCTTTCAAATTTTGAGTTTTTCGGCCCAAAAAGGGTCAGAAAGCCCCGGATGTAAAATTAATCCATATAGAAAGATGGGAATTAGTAAGGCGAAACTTTTAAGCCCTCTCCCGTCATTTTAGCATAACTATTCACCAAGTTATAGAAGAAAATGTATATTGACCAAACACAGTACGTTGTCTTATGGGTGTTTTACCTTAGAAAAGCCTGTTATTCATTTGTTGGTGTACTTTTATCATCCCCAGCAACCTCACGCCTACTTTCAAGCCTGACTGGACCTTCTCCTAACCTTATAATGCGCAAAATTGTATTGTCAGCATTGCAGGTAAATGAAACCAGGAGCATCAGAACAGCCAAAAACTCAATGTTTTCAGAATTCAATAAAAATAGAAATAAATGTATGTTTTACACTGATTTTGAGTTTTAAAAGTTTTTTATGTGGAAATTCACTTCCCTCACGTCAGCGTGCTGCGTGCGAACTCGTATTTAGTTTCAGAACGAATTTGCTCGTATTCTCAGACGAAGATATTTGACAATTTGTATTATATGTTTAAGTAATCATATTATTTAGCTAAACCAATTTTGCATAATATTTACTTTGGACCTAACCAGACCAATTGAGAAGAGACCTCAAGTATTAACTAAATGACAATAAATCTCTTGATTGAATAGGCTGTAAAAACAATCCCTTCATTTTTCCTATACTCTAATATGAGTAAGGTTTGCTTGCTTGCTTGCATGCTTGCTTGCTTGCTTGCGACACAGATCTTAAAAACGGCTCCAACGATTTCCTTCAAATGTTCGAAATAACTAATTTCTGGGATAAAAATAAGCTCTAGACAGGCCTCATCCCCAGGAAAAATCAAATAATGTAAAAAAACTAAAATGAAAAGTTAAAAAAATTAACATTGGGCTTAGGGAGTTTCAAATCAAAACAAAAGAATTGTAACAGCTGTTCATAATCAACCAGGGAACTGTCAAAGTACTCATGTTGTTTATGATTATTAACATGTGGTTTACTGAGAGCAGAGATTAAAAGATTTGAGTTAAGATTACATATATAGAGTAGTAAAATAAATCAAAGGGACATTGAGCTATAAATAACAACTGGAGGGACCTTAAAAATGTAGAAAAGAGGCAAATGAATAATACAAATCTGATTATCAGTAGGGGGAAGTGGTGAAATATTACTCCGAGTCATCAAAACAAACTGACTGGTATTCCCCCGAGCAAAGCTCGGCCCCCCCAGGTACTATTATTAAATTACAGCATTGTCCAAAAAAAATCCAATGTCAATGCTAGAAAAAATAGATTACAGAATTGTATGGCACAATGTAATATATTTACACAGGCGTTGGTGCCAACGCACAAATACATTCAAGATCAAGTTCTCTCTATATTTTAAAAGCATAAGCAGTCTGTGCTAGGAGCCTGACCCGAGGATGCCAATATCACATGTATTTGTGCACTGACATCAACTCCCAGTTGCCTCAGGTCGGATTTAAACCCAAGACTGCCAACTCTTTGGCCAAGGCGCAACGATTTAAATCACTGGACCACCAAGAATGTGGGGGATAGAGAGCGACCATTGTAATCTTAACCGCTAGCACCGTGGTGGATCAATCTAAAACTAAATGCAACGGTAGAGTAATGTATACATAAACCTGTAAGTAGCAGAAAGTTTATGGAACAACGAGTTTTGGAAAGACCGCCGCCCCCCAACATAGATAGAAAAACAATAACTATTTAAATAATGCAAGCTGTTGGCAGTTTCCGGATCAAATGATGTTAAAATTTCAAACAGCTGGTTGGAATGTTTTGACGTTTATTTTTTGTTTTGTTTGTTTCAAAACTGCTCCGCTTAAGAAATAAGTGTAAACATCCCTTGAGGAAAGTAAGTTTTCAATCTTCTGAAAAGGAAAAATAGATTGCGAAATTATTTGTATTATTTTTGAAATTATATAGGATTGCAATATTTAAAAATAAAATACAAAATCAAAGAAAGGTTAAACGAAATATTTAATTATTCTGCTTTACTGTATATTGCTATGAATTTATTTAACTGCAAAATTTTGTAATCAAAATTTATTTGATATACCGCACAATTTACTAAGATCCAACATCTATTTTATAAGTTGTTGGGCCCTAACAACATACAAAAAATAGAACTACATAACCCTTTGCATGCCAGGACCTACTTTAATGTTGAACTTGACTGGACTAATATGGACCGGCAAAATAGGGTGAACCGAGGCAGCCAACCTCTGTATATAAAAAATACAAATATCCCAACTTTTAAATCTTTCGTAAGGAATTCAAACTAGCAAGTCCACCTGTCGGAGTTTCGTTTTCTTTTTTTGTTTGTATCGCTTCTTGTTTGGTTTTAAATATTTATTTAACTTACAAGTATTTGCAAGGCATCAGGGTTTTTTAGTAAGGAATGCACTCGTTCGTAAGGAAGTCAAACTAGCAAGTCCGCCTGTCGGAGTATATTTTTTTCTTTTTTTCTTTATATCGCTTCTTGTTTGGTTTTAAATGTTTATTTAATTTAAAAGTATTTGTAAGGCATCAGATTTTGTAGTATTTGAACTTGGTCATACTTACGAGAAAAATTAAAATCAGGAGTAGCATACTTATGATGTGAATATACTTTATTCATGCTCACTTTTCTATGCTATTGGTTGTCTTCGTACAGATAATCACAATGACCTAATAATGCAAACATTGCCCAATTGCTGGTATTTAATAACCTGAAATAACTGTTTTCTTATGCAACAACATATAGTTTTATATGTTTGAAAGTTATAAATCTAATTTTATAGAATTATACAACTTATGGTAGAAAATCAAACTTTTTACCTTATTTTTACATTCATAAACAAATTGCTTGTGCGTTGTGATGCGAATTTCTTTGGCCATTTTGAATAATTATGTTTTAGTAATCTTCTAATTTAGAGAAACTAAATTATCCTAAGATTCACTTCGGAACTTTTGAAGCCAATTAGATAAATCCGTAAACCATAACAGTAAAATATTTAGAAGGAAATTAGTATGTTTTTTCTTCGAAAAACTGGCTTCCCAGCAGGGAGTTTCGCATACATGTAACCTACTCAAAAAATACTATAAATATCTAAAAAATAAAATCGCTGCTAGAATTTACATATTTTAAAATGACGGCAAAAAATTTGTTTCAGGCTGTAAGTGCTTAATATTTATCCAAGTTTTATTTGCCAAAACGACGGCCATACCATGGTTTATTCATCAATAAATGATTAATTCAGTTTGATTGCACTGGACTAAGATGTAGCTTTCTACATATATAATATTGCCATTTTTAATGTGCCTGGCTTTTGTACTTGATTTGATTTTTTACATTTACTTCATTTTTTACTGCTTTTACAGTTCTCTGTTTTAGCCTTTTGTGTTTTTTCCAGCCTTTTCTGGATTGTGCCTTTAATATTTCGTGTATTTTTATTATGTTCTAGGTTTTTTTCTCACCTGAAGACGGGATAAGACTCCAGATCCCGAAACGTCGTGAAACTTGTTCATACCAATCAGTGATGGAAAATGCCCACAATAATCTCTTAAACAACATATGTATTAGTTAAAAACATGACTAGTCTATCAAATCTGGAGGGACATTCAAATCGTATTACACTATTTGAAACTAACATTAACCATTTAATACCGACTTAAAGTATTCGATAATATAGCTTAGTTGGCACTACTCGCTTTGACCTGACTCAATCTGAAAAATCACTACTCACATAAGAATAGATGTCGTCCGAGGTGAACTGCAAATTATATTACTTGATTAAAAAATAATATGACTGAAATTAAAGATAGGAATACAATTTCTTAATGTTATGGAATATATATGCTGATTTCCATTAAATTAAAGGCTGGAAGAATAGGGAGGACTAAATATTCTTGGTTGCTAGGCTACTTGATAAATTGGTTAAAGGTATTTTTAAGGGTTACTAACAGTCTTTATCCTGTTTTCCTTAGGTTGTTGAAGAGCTTGTTGATGAAACAGTTGGTAAGTGCCTTGATGTATCTAGAATTATATAAAAACCCCACAATTGTTTAAAATATTAAATAATCTATATTCATATAATCAAGATATTTCCCAATGGGCACTCCTTCGCTGGGGAGAGTGGATGATACAAATGAAGGTAGATTGGCTGTAATTGGCCTAGGTAGTTAGACTTTAGCTACAAACGATGAAGTCTGATGAACCACAATCGATGTTAATATACCAAAGTGCAAACAATATTTAAGGTAAATATTCGAAATTTCTCAGGTTTTGTTGTCCTCAGTGAACAACAAGACATACAGGATAACCCATAATTATAAGAATAATGAGTACCAAAAAAATTAATTAATTTATTTTTTACTTCATATTATTAACGACCAATATGGTGACGCTTTTTTATTACTGTAACACCTTAAGAAGTAATCCTTTAGATAACTCAGTTGTCACAAACTACAAACACGAAATCCATATATATGGATTTCGTGTTTGTAGTTTATAATCACACATCACACAGAGCCTCCACCCTCTGATGGGTCGGATGGCCCCAGGACGTTTCGTTCCCCATCCCGGCAGACCGGAGATCGTCGGGTAAGGGCCCTTCTTCTCAGGCACCTGTCCCAGGCTACAAGAAACATCCACTACTTCCTCCTGGGACTTGGACTAAATTGGGTTTCCAGGCTCAAATGGGAGTCAAGCGCTCAGAGGAGGCAAGGAGGAACCAAGGAAGGGAAGTGTTGGTCACACTGGATATCCAAAAGACTTACCAATACTGTGACAGCTTCATTTTGCTGTACCCAATGTCGCCCTCTGTACTAGTATAGACCAGTCAGAGACCGAAATTGTCTGTACTAGTATATACTAGTACAGAGGGCGACATTGGGTACAGCAAAATGAAGCTGTCACAGTATTGTTAAGTCTTTTGGATATCCAGTGTGACCAACACTTCCCTTCCTTGGTTCCTCCTTGCCTCCTCTGAGCGCTTGACTCCCATTTGAGCCTGGAAACCCAATTTAGTCCAAGTCCCAGGAGGAAGTAGTGGATGTTTCTTGTAGCCTGGGACAGGTGCCTGAGAAGAAGGGCCCTTACCCGACGATCTCCGGTCTGCCGGGATGGGGAACGAAACGTCCTGGGGCCATCCGACCCATCAGAGGGTGGAGGCTCTGTGTGATGGCGGTCCCTGTCTGGTGGACTTAGGGGGACGTCGGATTAGAGGGCGAATCATCCTGGGGTTATGTCGCTCACAGAGCCCGGGAGCTAGGTAGGATTCTACCTCCATTCATTTCTGAAGCGAGGCAGAATGACCCCTTCCTACCATCAACTTTCCCATACCTCTTTTCCCTCTTTCCGGTGGCTGCACAATATCCCTAGAGAGACGTGCCTAGCCGGCTATGCCGAGGCCTCCTAATCCCCCAAAAAATAAACAAATAGAGTTTTGGGTGAGTTTTGAAATTTTTACTAACTAATAAACTATATATGTTTCAAAACACCCGTTTAGAAAATTAAAATTTTACTTAGCTAATTATTTAAGATATTATAACCAGCCACTTGATGTTAGGAGGAAGTTCAAAGACAGTAAGGTTTAGTCTACAATTTGTCTTTCCTTCCACCTTATCTCCATGGATCTTACAAAGTACAGTAGCAACAGTCACAAGAACAGTATGGTCTTACTGTACAAGGCCAGGATTTTAGAGTGACTGTAGTGGAAGTAGAAGACGTGTATGTATGGTGTATGGTGTGACTGTCTCCGAACTCCATCTTGGTCAGCTCTCTCTGTAATAGTTTTGATTTCAGTGGATCAGCTGGACCCACCAATCGATAGGAAGTACCAGGATTACAAGACCTTGGAGCGGACTGTACTCCCAGCATACAGTTGCAAGGGTGTCAAGTTCTTCCTTCTGATTCACGGTTAATGGTGGGTAGAAACCATCATCATTTACATTCTTGTTATAACTGTTAGATGAGTTGAAAAAATAATGTTCAAAAAAATTAAAAAGCTGGATATAACTGTCATAATCAACAATTGATTCGATAGTTCCAGTGGATCTTATTGATGTAACAGATCCGAAAGAGTTTGATGTATATTATAACACTTACGGGTCTTGTGTTCTTGTGATGATCGAGAATCCACGAGGCAATAGGAAACTCAATCGCAATAGTGTTAACTGTTCGTTGATGCTGGAACACCGAATACATCAATGAAAACACTCTAGGGTTGCCACTGCATGGGAAACATTGTGTTTTATTTTCAATAAATTCTGAAAAAATCACGAACAATATTTTATTGTGATACGAAATTTATTGGTAATGTTGAAGAGTAAAGTCTAACAGCAGTTTTATAATGACCAATAATAAAAACATTGCTAACAGTAATAATATTTTTTTAGATTGCAAGTACATGAAAATTCAACTGCTAAAAGGCCTGTTACAATATTCCTGTTACATCACAGATACCCAATTATGCTAATAGTAAACATCTGTCTGTAATTCAAACAAGTCGTTGGCCTTTTTATTGATCAGCTGATCACTATCCCTGGCAAGAATTACAAGTCTAATGCTCATGCCAATTTCGTTGAGGCAGTTAGTTAGTTGATCAGACTTTGAAAACTAAAAGTTTAAAATACAGAGGACGGTTATAGTACGGTATTGTTTATTTAATATAGAAGAGGGACAGAAACAATACTAGTTTGTGAACGTTCAAATGAGAAAAATCTGTTATTAAAGTTGTCAAAAAAAGCTCACCATTAAATTCTTGGAGACAAATCATGGATACTAATTTTCTGCATTTCCAATAATCAAAAGCTGTATATTACCTTATGATACAGCTAAATGATCCTATTTCTTAGTAAAACTACAAATTGTTTTAAACATAAGTTGTTTTCGGTTGATCATCAATCAAACAAGTTTTGTCTTCATCACTGGAAGTTTGAAAAGCTTTTTCATTGATAAAACATAGAGCTTTTAATAAATGGCAAGTACAAAATACGAAGTGGCAGTTTGGTCAACGTGTGTGCCTGGCACCTATTCATATGCTTATTTTCTGGAATTTTAATTTGTGATGTTAAAAGATAATACGTTTAGTTTTTTTGTTTAGTAGAAAATCCACCCGTTATCTATAGATCATGTAGGTGGTTTCTTAAAGAAATATTATTTCCCTACAGACTAACTAAGCAGATTCAAATACTGTTAATAAAATATCCAAAAATGATAATATCAAAAGAAATATCAGCGTCAAGGTCACTTACTCATTTTGTTGTAAATAATCTTAATTATTGCATAAATTTATACAGCTACAATTTAAATTACAAACTCAAACCCATATAAAAGTCAAACTGATTTATTAAGAGTCAACCTGTCAAGCGGATAAATAAATTAGTGCGTTTGACTTTTAAATCCAAGCGGAGAGCGCTACAAATATAGCAACCCGTCTTTCGCATAATGGAAATTTTAGACCACTCAAAAGCGGTATTATATTAATTTATTAAATCAATCTATACTCTAGGTAGTTAATTTTTAACTTTTTTTATTTATGATATCGTTTATTTTCTTTTTCCACTTACCACTCTTTACATTTAAATTTTATGAAAACTAATTTATTTTGGTACACATTTTTATTGAAATTTTTCAGTTAAAAATGCTTTTTTAGTGATGATATAACTAGTTTTTTTTAACAAACAGTACATGGAATATTCATTTAAATTAAATCCAACTCGAGAGGTTATTAAAATTAAGGTAGAATCTTACGTTGAAAGGGTCCGAAACAAAGGGTATCATTTGATTGTTTTTGTTGTTGATTGTGATTAACTAATTTAAAGTGATTTACTAAGGATATTCGTCAAAAACCAAAAGATCCAAGAAAATAATTTAATAACAAACATTAAAGTGTCAAAGTTTAATCTTATCTTATAATAATATTTGAAATTGCCTAATTTTTGTTAAGTTACATCTTATTTTAAGATAATAGTAAATTGATTCTAATACAACTACCGATCGTATTGCTTTTAAGTGTAGATATTGCAGTTTATCTCTACGTAGTCTTAATGCATAACGCACAATAGTAATCAGTCACCCTATTGCTGTTATTTTTTTTTAAATTTAAGATACAATACAATATTTACAAAGTTATTTTAAATTACTTCGAGTAATTTATTTTAACAACGAACTTTACTTAACTACCTCTGTAAAAATATCCTCGATGACCAACTAAACCATGAATTTCATCTTGAAACAAGAATTCAATTTTAGTTTTACAAGTTCGCAGCCTTTATTTGATATTACTAGTTTGTTACTCGTTTTTTAACAGTAATACATCTGAAATGACAAAATCAAATCACATCACGGTCTAAACACAAACACAAAGCTACATCTCTTTTTATGACAATAAAAACTATCTTTTAGATAAAATATGACTGTAAATAGAGTTAAAATGATTTAATTTTAACTAGTTGGTACCACAAGGCAACTTTTAACTGTTATTTATTAATAAGTTGAGGCTTATTTCATTCTTTGGTTTTCTTTCGTACCGTAAAGCAATCAGCTTTATCTTTGAATGCAGTAATATATCTGGACAGTAACAAATAATAAACAAATTGAACTAAAAAAGTAAAAAGTTTTATTGAGTAGTTGAAAGCCATATTACTAAACATCGCGATAGTCAATATGGCTCTAGGCAACCCAATATAGACCTATAAGCCGCTTAAAGTTAATTGCATTAAGGTACAGTATTGTTTGCTATAACATAAATGGGAGAATGCCAATATTCGTGTACCATTCCCGTCCATTAATAACACTCTCAGCGTTTTATTGGTTATAAAAACATAAATAAGCTATTTAGTAGCTATTTAAAATGTGCGAGCAAATGAAAAGCGCTATTATTTTTTAGCCGAAGAACAAACTTTAGATATTTGCCTAGATAATATAATTGCATTTGATTTTACTATAAAGTATAAATTGAATTATTTATACCAAAACCAAACCAAACCAAATTATTTAGGCAAATGAAGATATAAAAATCAAAAGAAATGTGTATATATTGAACTAACAACTTTTTAATCATATAAAGTCATACACAGTAAACAATGTTTTCAGACGTACCATATTGAGATTTTATTATTTGTTGACTCATTGGTGAAAAAAGTACTTAACATAAACACGTATAAATGGAATATTGTTTAGAGCAAGGTATTGTATAATAAAAAAAATCAATGCGATAAACAAATCTCAAAAGATGGACTAGTTAAGATTCTTTTCGTGTTGAACCAGATTAAGTGATTATACGATTGGAACTACAAACATTAAAATATTCATGCTTATAATTCGAATACAAGTACTATATTAGTATGTTTTACACTAAAATTTAGCCTTTATTAGACGTTGGTAAAATGTACAACCATCAAGCTATCCCTATTCATAAAAGTTTTAAATTGTAGATAAACTGTTCAAAAAAGTCATTATATACAAACAATCAATGAATCTATAAATATATTTTATTTCCATTGAAAAACCTAAGCCACAACATTAATTATCATGGAAATAATCCCCAAATAGAAAAAGCCTGTTCGTGTGCAATGATCTTAAACTAAATTCCATGAATGTTCTCCGAGAAACGCTCCCATTGTCACTTTTGACTAATAATGGAATATATGTTTATATATATATATATATATATATATATATCACAAATGAAAACCAATGGAAATTTACACTTAAAATAAAACATGCGTGCAAGGTCACCTACAAGTCAAGTGATTAGTTTATCAGTATTTGGAGTAAAAGAGACGTAAACAGAAAAAAAATACAGAATAAAAATTCTAGTAAAGAAAAAACATTCAACTTAAACATTGTTTCAGTGGTTTATGTTATACTCAAATGTGTAAACATGCAGTAATTCAATTAAAAGTAAAGCCTAAATTCAAAGTTGGCAATATTTATTGGATGTCAAAACCAATGGTCAATGAATTAGTCAGCCCCGTTTTGGGCTTTAGAGTGGAATCCAAACGAACTCCTAACCTCTCACTAGCAGGTTGTAGGTTTCATTAACTAGTATGAATATATTTTATAGATTTTCATTTATGTGTTATTTGGTTCTGTAAATTGTACTCCTATTTGTAATGTTGATTATACAAGTAAGCGGAACTTGTAATCTCTCATTACAAATGATCGCTCAGAGCATATCAAAATCATAAAGGAACTTATATTTTAATTGATCTATAAAATTATATCATTATTTGATTACGGTCAATAACTACCATTTTTTATACCTGTAAAATATAAAACTTTCTATGTACTTTTAAATAGTTTGCTTGATTTAAGATCCGTTAAGAAATTAGGTAAATATATATAAGTTAAAAAAAACAGCAAGATGTCTTGTTAACATTTAATAAATGCAGCATATTTTAAGATAATAGCTTAATGCTAAAAAATCACATATGGTGACTCCTAATTTAAGCCATTCATGAATAGATAAACGTTATTAATTGCATTATAACAATAGCAGTCCTTCGTTAACATCATAGACTAGCAGGCAGCGGCAAGACTTTAGATGAAAATTTACTTAGAGAAGCACAGATGGAGGTTACCAAATCCAGTAATACATTAACAGCAATTCAGTTCAGCAATTGGACACATAAATACATGTTAATGGACAGCTGTATAATTGATGGTATGGGATATTGGACCTTAGTGGTAATGCAACCAGATGTGGACATTGTTATACATCGTATAACATGTACCTTATCAAAACAATATTTTGATATTCAACATTTGTTCTAAACCGAAATATATTAAAAATGCAAATGCTAAATTCTTGATTAAGCTAAATATTGTATAGTGAATATTTTCGTAAATATTAAAAAATTGCTTGCAGGAAAGATATATTTAGATATTGTTATAAACTAATTTTTATATTAAAATGTGTTCTAAAAATTCATTTTACTCATTTCAAAGAAAATACAAAAATGTGTTATGTTATTATCCCATGTTTCGTTAGTAGTTTAAAGAATACTTCTTCGTCAGGACATGAGTCGATTTAATTATTATTTTGGTAGCTAGTTAGACTGGCTGAAAATCCTTAACACCAACATTTGAACAAAAACGTAAAAACAACTGCTGGTAATTGGGAGGGGGACAGAATTTAAAAGTACGTCCTTCGTTTGAGAAAGCTATAAAAGCATATTTCACACTTGTTAAAGTAACCTTATAAAACTTTTTAACTATCGAAAGAGATTAAGTGCTTCTATAAAATTCCCAAGAACAAATAATCTCCCTTTACAACTTTACTTAATCCCTTGCAAGAGACATACACAATTCACTTTACAAGTGATTTAATATAGAAACATTTGTAACATTTGACACTTTTTTTTTATTAGAAACCTTGGCCGTTTATTAGATATAAAGTCCAAAAAAATGAATTAACTTTATATTCTTCCCTTATGTAAACAACCTACGTGTGTTTGCCTGTGTTTGGGTCGCTTAATAGTTTTTTGCTTGATTTAGTATTTAAATCTGTAAAAATTAAAGATTATTTGTATTTAAAATAAAATGTATTTTCCAAACGTCTGAAATACTCGTGTACGTATTTTAGTTTTACAAGTTCGCAGTCTTTATTTGATATTACTAATTTGTTACTCGTTTTTTAATAGTAATACATCTGAAAAGGCAAAATCAAATCACATCACGGTCTAAACACAAACACAAGGCTACACTCTTTTTATGATAATAAATACCATCTTTTAGATAAAATATGACTGTAAATAGAGTTAAAATGATTTAATTATAATTAGTTGGTACCACAAGGCAACTTTTAACTGTTATTTATTAATAAGTTGAGGCTTATTTCATTCTTTGGTTTACATTCATACCGTAAAGCAATCAGCCTATGTAAGTTCATACTTGTTGGCCTTCCCTTCAGGCGAGACCAACCCGAACTCAACGGGAAGATAGCGCTTATAAATGGAGAAATATCACTAGCTGTTTCTCTTGCAGGCCATGCTAGCTTCCTATCACTTGAAACAGTTGGCCATCCTCGTTTTTATACACGGCATGGTTTGCATTTCAGCAATGCTGGGAAAAGGCGGATCGTTGATCTTTTTCTGAGTTTTTTAGTTCCTGCATCTGATTCTGTTACGGAACAACATATTCCTGTTCATATATCTACACCTTGTTATAACACACCTCTGTTTAATGTCAATAATGACTCATTGTACAATAGAACGCATGCAAATAAACATTTTTTAGAAGTAGATCTATGGACAAATCACATGTATCTCAGAATGAAACCACCGAGAGGGAGAATAACACAAGAAGCTCCAATCCCAATTCGCTAATAATTGTACATCAAAATGTCCAAGGGGTTATAGCTAAGCTCAGTTTACTTGAAGTTCTTATTGAGCAGGTTTCACCTGGTATCCTTTGCTTGACTGAACATTTCCTAAATGAGTCTGAATTTAATGTGTTTTGTATCCCTGGTTTTACAACAGCCTCTGGTTATTGTCGTGCCGTTATGTCGAAGGGAGGTGCCTGTATTTTGGTTGTGGATGGTTTGGAGTTCCAAAGCGTTGATGTTGGGAAATTTTGTTCTGAGGGTATTTGTGAACTGGCAGCAATAACCTATGTTTTAAAGAGCGTTTCATATTTTTTGCTTGTTGTTTATAGGCCTTCAAGTAGCAATGTTGAGAGCATTGATTTTTTTATCGATTCTCTTCAGGAATGTATGGAATTGCATGCGAAACCAAATCAAAGATTTATTATAGCGGGCGACTTCAATATTGATATGTCTGTTTGTGATTCTTCTTCGGAAAAATTGTCTAATTTAATGTTGTCTTTTGGCTTTTATGACACAGTATTTTCTTATACCAGGGAGTTCAATGGTTCAAGGTCACTTATTGACAACATGTTTTGCAACGTTCCTTCAGATATGTCAAACACAGAGGTCATTGTATCGGGGGTTTCTGACCATCATGCTCAGGCTATGCATGTTAGGTTATCAGCTACTCTTCCCACTTTTCTTCCGAAATTTGTGGTTAAAAGATCCTCCAATGATAGTAACATCCACACTTTCAAGTCGCTCATTCAGAATGAAAAATGGGATATTGTGTATGCAGCGCATGGTTTAGATAGTAAGTTTGGCTCATTTTTGTCCACAATCAGCTATTTCTTTGATTTGGCTTTTCCTTTAAAAAAAAAACAAAAATTCAGAAAAAGAAATCCTTCACCAAACTAAAGTTTGATTCAGAACTGTTAGATCTAAAGCAACAATTGCTTCATCTTCATTTTTTCACCAAGGATCTGCATTCAGACAATCCATTGAGGAAGACCTATCTCGACTTAAAAAAAAAGTTTAGGGCAGCAGTAAAGTCAGCTAAAGCTAAAAGTGTACTTTTCCACTTGAATAAATCCGATAATAGATCTAAAGCAGCATGGAATATTATTAATGAAATGATTCCAAATAAGACACCTGAAATTCACAAAGATATTCAATAATGCAAGATGGTCATCTGACAAGCAATCCTAACATCATAGCTGATCTGTTCAATGTATTTTTTACCAGTATAGGGAACATAAACGTTGCAAGTGAGATTGCAGTAAGATACCAGGTAGTTGTTCCTCTCTGTATTTACACCCTACTACAGTTGATGCTATGTTTAGTTTTATATTTTATGTTTCCAAGGCTCTGGATAGCAGGGAAAGTGTTTTTGGTGTATTTCTCGATCTTAGTAAAGCGTTTGATATGGTGAACCATAAACTGCTCATAGAGAAACTTAACCATCTTGGCATTAGAGGTAGAGCAATTGATTGGGTGTCTTCGTTTCTCATTGGAAGATCACAGACTGTGGAGATCTCTTACATTGATAAGGGTGGTTGTCTTAGTAAACAACAGTCAGAGGAAATTATTGTCAGCTCCGGGGTTCCGCAAGGATCGGTCCTTGGACCAATCCTTTTTTATGTTTCATTAATGATATTGCCAGCAGTGTTCCTGGCGTTGATTTATGTTTGTTCGCTGACGACACTTCCCTTAGTATTTCTAACAAATGTTGAAGCTTTCTTGAGGTCGATTCTTTCATTAAGTATAGTCAACTGTTACAGTGGTTCAGCGAAAATAACCTTCTTGTAAATACTGATAAAACACAGTTTATTGATTTTAAATTGAAAGACCTTCATGGAATATTTACTAAATCCACTGTGACGATTGGTGATATTGAAATTGAGTCAAGTCAGCAAACAAACTTTTTGGGGCTTGTCATTGACTCCCGTCTTAATTTTTCTTTTCACATTGCTAAGGTTTGTAGTAAGCTGAGCAGTTGTTTGTTTATCCTCCGTCGTTTGGCCTTTTTTTCAAATAGAGAAGTTCTGTTGTCACTTTATTATGGCTGTTTTCTCCCCCATATGGCCTACGGGGTGTCTATTTGGGGATTCGAAACGGTGAAGCATAAGCAAGTGTTTCGTTGTCAAAAGAAGGCGCTTCGGTTGATTTTTGAAATGAAAATGTCTGAATCATGCAGGGGAGTTTTTTCTTATAACAATATGCTGACTTTCCCTTGCTTGTATATCTTGGAATGTGTAACATTTTTGGTAAAAAACAAGGAGTTATTTCAGTCTTGTAATCAAAATACACGTTATAGCTTCAGAAACAATCTTTCCCTTTCCATTCCACGCCATAACACAGCTCATTTTGAAAAACAATCATACTTCTCATCCATAAAACTGTTCAACTCTTTGCCCATATACCTAAAACAGGAATCAGATGTTACTAAATTTAGACGTCAGACAAAGATTTTTCTCATAAATAAGGAATATTACAGTGTCCATTATTTTTTCAATGACAATTCTGTAATTTAATTTTAAATGTTTTTAGTTATTATTTCTGTTTGGTTATTGATTTTATTTTTAGCTGATACACAATGTAACAAATTGTGACAATGTAACAAATTGTCTATGCTATGTATATAGTCGAATGGCAATAAAATGATTTTGATTTGATTTGATTTGATTTATCTTTGAATGCAGTAATATATCTGGACAGTAACAAATAATAAACAAATTGAACTACAAAAGTAAAAAGTTTTATTGAGTGGTTGAAAGCCATATTACTAAACATTGCGACAGTCAATATGGCTCTAGGCAACCCAATATAGACCTATAAGCGGCTTAAATTTAATTGCATTAAGGTACAGTATTGTTTGCTATAACATAAATGGGAGAATGCCAATATACGTGTACCATTACCGTCCATTAATAACACTCTCAGCGTTTTATTGGTTATAAAAACATAAATAAGCTATTTAGTAGCTATTTAAAATGTGCGAGGAAATGAAAAGCGCTATTATTTTTTAGCTGAAGAACAAACTTTAGATATTTGCCTAGATAATATAATTGCATTTGATTTTACTATAAAGTATAAATTGAATTATTTATACCAAAACCAAACCAAACCAAATTATTTAGTCAAATTAAGATATAAAAATCAAAATAAATGTGTATATATTGTACTAACAACGTTTTAATCATATAAAGTCATACACAGTAAACAATGTTTTCAGACGTACCAAATTGAGATTTTATTATTTGTTGACTAATTGGTGAAAAAAGTACTTAACATAAACACGTATAAATGGAATATTGTTTAAAATGGAATATTGTATTGTATTATAAAAAAAAATCAATGCGATAAACAAATCTCAAAAGATGGACTAGTTAAGATTCTTTTCGTTTTGAACCAGATTAAGTGATTATACGATTGGAACTACAAACATTAAAATATTCATGCTTATAATTCGAATACAAGTATCATATTATTATGTTGTACACTAACATTTAGCCTTTATTAGACGTTGGTAAAATGTACAACCATCAAGCTATCCCTATTCATAAAAGTTTTAAATTGTAGATAAACTGTTCAAAAAAGTCATTATATACAAACAATCAATGAATCTATAAATATATTTTATTTCCATTGAAAAACCTAAGCCACAACATTAATTATCATGGAAATAATCCCCAAATAGAAAAAGCCTGTTCGTGTGCAATGATCTTAAACTAAATTCCATGAATGTTCTCCGAGAAACGCTCCCATTGTCACTTTTGACTAATAATGGAATATATGTTTATATATATATATATATATATATATATCACAAATGAAAACCAATGGAAATTTACACTTAAAATAAAACATGCGTGCAAGGTCACCTACAAGTCAAGTGATTAGTTTATCAGTATTTGGAGTAAAAGAGACGTAAACAGAAAAAAAATACAGAATAAAAATTCTAGTAAAGAAAAAACATTCAACTTAAACATTGTTTCAGTGGTTTATGTTATACTCAAATGTGTAAACATGCAGTAATTCAATTAAAAGTAAAGCCTAAATTCAAAGTTGGCAATATTTATTGGATGTCAAAACCAATGGTCAATGAATTAGTCAGCCCCGTTTTGGGCTTTAGAGTGGAATCCAAACGAACTCCTAACCTCTCACTAGCAGGTTGTAGGTTTCATTAACTAGTATGAATATATTTTATAGATTTTCATTTATGTGTTATTTGGTTCTGTAAATTGTACTCCTATTTGTAATGTTGATTATACAAGTAAGCGGAACTTGTAATCTCTCATTACAAATGATCGCTCAGAGCATATCAAAATCATAAAGGAACTTATATTTTAATTGATCTATAAAATTATATCATTATTTGATTACGGTCAATAACTACCATTTTTTATACCTGTAAAATATAAAACTTTCTATGTACTTTTAAATAGTTTGCTTGATTTAAGATCCGTTAAGAAATTAGGTAAATATATGTAAGTTAAAAAAAACAGCAAGATGTCTTGTTAACATTTAATAAATGCAGCATATTTTAAGATAATAGCTTAATGCTAAAAAATCACATATGGTGACTCCTAATTTAAGCCATTCATGAATAGATAAACGTTATTAATTGCATTATAACAATAGCAGTCCTTCGTTAACATCATAGACTAGCAGGCAGCGGCAAGACTTTAGATGAAAATTTACTTAGAGAAGCACAGATGGAGGTTACCAAATCCAGTAATACATTAACAGCAATTCAGTTCAGCAATTGGACACATAAATACATGTTAATGGACAGCTGTATAATTGATGGTATGGGATATTGGACCTTAGTGGTAATGCAACCAGATGTGGACATTGTTATACATCGTATAACATGTACCTTATCAAAACAATATTTTGATATTCAACATTTGTTCTAAACCGAAATATATTAAAAATGCAAATGCTAAATTCTTGATTAAGCTAAATATTGTATAGTGAATATTTTCGTAAATATTAAAAAATTGCTTGCAGGAAAGATATATTTAGATATTGTTATAAACTAATTTTTATATTAAAATGTGTTCTAAAAATTCATTTTACTCATTTCAAAGAAAATACAAAAATGTGTTATGTTATTATCCCATGTTTTTTTAGTAGTTTAAAGAATACTTCTTCGTCAGGACATGAGTCGATTTAATTATTATTTTGGTAGCTAGTTAGACTGGCTGAAAATCCTTAACACCAACATTTGAACAAAAACGTAAAAACAACTGCTGGTAATTGGGAGGGGGACAGAATTTAAAAGTACGTCCTTCGTTTGAGAAAGCTATAAAAGCATATTTCACACTTGTTAAAGTAACCTTATAAAACTTTTTAACTATCGAAAGAGATTAAGTGCTTCTATAAAATTCCCAAGAACAAATAATCTCCCTTTACAACTTTACTTAATCCCTTGCAAGAGACATACACAATTCACTTTACAAGTGATTTAATATAGAAACATTTGTAACATTTGACACTTTTTTTTTATTAGAAACCTTGGCCGTTTATTAGATATAAAGTCCAAAAAAATGAATTAACTTTATATTCTTCCCTTATGTAAACAACCTACGTGTGTTTGCCTGTGTTTGGGTCGCTTAATAGTTTTTTGCTTGATTTAGTATTTAAATCTGTAAAAATTAAAGATTATTTGTATTTAAAATAAAATGTATTTTCCAAACGTCTGAAATACTCGTGTACTATTTTAGTTTTACAAGTTCGCAGTCTTTATTTGATATTACTAATTTGTTACTCGTTTTTAACAGTAATACATCTGAAAAGGCAAAATCAAATCACATCACGGTCTAAACACAAACACAAGGCGACACTCTTTTTATGATAATAAATACCATCTTTTAGATAAAATATGACTGTAAATAGAGTTAAAATGATTTAATTATAATTAGTTGGTACCACAAGGCAACTTTTAACTGTTATTTATTAATAAGTTGAGGCTTATTTCATTCTTTGGTTTACATTCATACCGAAAAGCAATCAGCCTATGTAAGTTCATACTTGTTGGCCTTCCCTTCAGGCGAGACCAACCCGAACTCAACGGGAAGATAGCGCTTATAAATGGAGAAATATCACTAGCTGTTTCTCTTGCAGGCCATGCTAGCTTCCTATCACTTGAAACAGTTGGCCATCCTCGTTTTTATACACGGCATGGTTTGCATTTCAGCAATGCTGGGAAAAGGCGGATCGTTGATCTTTTTCTGAGTTTTTTAGTTCCTGCATCTGATTCTGTTACGGAACAACATATTCCTGTTCATATATCTACACCTTGTTATAACACACCTCTGTTTAATGTCAATAATGACTCATTGTACAATAGAACGCATGCAAATAAACATTTTTTAGAAGTAGATCTATGGACAAATCACATGTATCTCAGAATGAAACCACCGAGAGGGAGAATAACACAAGAAGCTCCAATCCCAATTCGCTAATAATTGTACATCAAAATGTCCAAGGGGTTATAGCTAAGCTCAGTTTACTTGAAGTTCTTATTGAGCAGGTTTCACCTGGTATCCTTTGCTTGACTGAACATTTCCTAAATGAGTCTGAATTTAATGTGTTTTGTATCCCTGGTTTTACAACAGCCTCTGGTTATTGTCGTGCCGTTATGTCGAAGGGAGGTGCCTGTATTTTGGTTGTGGATGGTTTGGAGTTCCAAAGCGTTGATGTTGGGAAATTTTGTTCTGAGGGTATTTGTGAACGGGCAGCAATGAACTATGTTTTAGAGAGCGTTTCATATTTTTTGCTTGTTGTTTATAGGCCTTCAAGTAGCAATGTTGAGAGCATTGATTTTTTTATCGATTCTCTTCAGGAATGTATGGAATTGCATGCGAAACCAAATCAAAGATTTATTATAGCGGGCGACTTCAATATTGATATGTCTGTTTGTGATTCTTCTTCGGAAAAATTGTCTAATTTAATGTTGTCTTTTGGCTTTTATGACACAGTATTTTCTTATACCAGGGAGTTCAATGGTTCAAGGTCACTTATTGACAACATGTTTTGCAACGTTCCTTCAGATATGTCAAACACAGAGGTCATTGTATCGGGGGTTTCTGACCATCATGCTCAGGCTATGCATGTTAGGTTATCAGCTACTCTTCCCACTTTTCTTCCGAAATTTGTGGTTAAAAGATCCTTCAATGATAGTAACATCCACACTTTCAAGTCGCTCATTCAGAATGAAAAATGGGATATTGTGTATGCAGCGCATGGTTTAGATAGTAAGTTTGGCTCATTTTTGTCCACAATCAGCTATTTCTTTGATTTGGCTTTTCCTTTAAAAAAAAAAAATTCAGAAAAAGAAATCCTTCACCAAACTAAAGTTTGATTCAGAACTGTTAGATCTAAAGCAACAATTGCTTCATCTTCATTTTTTCACCAAGGATCTGCATTCAGACAATCCATTGAGGAAGACCTATCTCGACTTAAAAAAAAAGTTTAGGGCAGCAGTAAAGTCAGCTAAAGCTAAAAGTGTACTTTTCCACTTGAATAAATCCGATAATAGATCTAAAGCAGCATGGAATATTATTAATGAAATGATTCCAAATAAGACACCTGAAATTCACAAAGATATTCAATAATGCAAGATGGTCATCTGACAAGCAATCCTAACATCATAGCTGATCTGTTCAATGTATTTTTTACCAGTATAGGGAACATAAACGTTGCAAGTGATCCCATTGCACTTAGTCATTGCAGTAAGATACCAGGTAGTTGTTCCTCTCTGTATTTACACCCTACTACAGTTGATGCTATGTTTAGTTTTATATTTTATGTTTCCAAGGCTCTGGATAGCAGGGAAAGTGTTTTTGGTGTATTTCTCGATCTTAGTAAAGCGTTTGATATGGTGAACCATAAACTGCTCATAGAGAAACTTAACCATCTTGGCATTAGAGGTAGAGCAATTGATTGGGTGTCTTCGTTTCTCATTGGAAGATCACAGACTGTGGAGATCTCTTACATTGATAAGGGTGGTTGTCTTAGTAAACAACAGTCAGAGGAAATTATTGTCAGCTCCGGGGTTCCGCAAGGATCGGTCCTTGGACCAATCCTTTTTTATGTTTCATTAATGATATTGCCAGCAGTGTTCCTGGCGTTGATTTATGTTTGTTCGCTGACGACACTTCCCTTAGTATTTCTAACAAATGTAGAAGCTTTCTTGAGGTCGATTCTTTCATTAAGTGTAGTCAACTGTTACAGTGGTTCAGCGAAAATAACCTTCTTGTAAATACTGATAAAACACAGTTTATTGATTTTAAATTGAAAGACCTTCATGGAATATTTACTAAATCCACTGTGACGATTGGTGATATTGAAATTGAGTCAAGTCAGCAAACAAACTTTTTGGGGCTTGTCATTGACTCCCGTCTTAATTTTTCTTTTCACATTGCTAAGGTTTGTAGTAAGCTGAGCAGTTGTTTGTTTATCCTCAGTCGTTTGGCCTTTTTTTCAAATAGAGAAGTTCTGTTGTCACTTTATTATGGCTGTTTTCTCCCCCATATGGCCTACGGGGTGTCTATTTGGGGATTCGAAACGGTGAAGCATAAGCAAGTGTTTCGTTGTCAAAAGAAGGCGCTTCGGTTGATTTTTGAAATGAAAATGTCTGAATCATGCAGGGGAGTTTTTTCTTATAACAATATGCTGACTTTCCCTTGCTTGTATATCTTGGAATGTGTAACATTTTTGGTAAAAAACAAGGTGTTATTTCAGTCTTGTAATCAAAATACACGTTATAGCTTCAGAAACAATCTTTCCCTTTCCATTCCACGCCATAACACAGCTCATTTTGAAAAACAATCATACTTCTCATCTATAAAACTGTTCAACTCTTTGCCCATATACCTAAAACAGGAATCAGATGTTACTAAATTTAGACGTCAGACAAAGATTTTTCTCATAAATAAGGAATATTACAGTGTCCATTATTTTTTCAATGACAATTCTGTAATTTAATTTAAAATGTTTTTAGTTATTATTTCTGTTTGGTTATTGATTTTATTTTTAGCTGATACACAATGTAACAAATTGTGACAATGTAACAAATTGTCTATGCTATGTATATAGTCGGATGGCAATAAAATGATTTTGATTTGATTTGATTTGATTTGATTTGATTTATCTTTGAATGCAGTAATATATCTGGACAGTAACAAATAATAAACAAATTGAACTACAAAAGTAAAAAGTTTTATTGAGTGGTTGAAAGCCATATTACTAAACATTGCGACAGTCAATATGGCTCTAGGCAACCCAATATAGACCTATAAGCGGCTTAAATTTAATTGCATTAAGGTACAGTATTGTTTGCTATAATATAAATGGGAGAATGCCAATATACGTGTACCATTACCGTCCATTAATAACACTCTCAGCTTTTTATTGGTTATAAAAAAATAAATAAGCTATTTAGTAGCTATTTAAAATGTGCGAGTAAATGAAAAGCGCTATTATTTTTTAGCTGAAGAACAAACTTTAGATATTTGCCTAGATAATATAATTGCATTTGATTTTACTATAAAGTATAAATTGAATTATTTATACCAAAACCAAACCAAACCAAATTATTTAGGCAAATGAAGATATAAAAATCAAAAGAAATGTGTATATATTGTACTAACAACTTTTTAATCATATAAAGTCATACACAGTAAACAATGTTTTCAGACGTACAGTATTGAGATTGTATTATTTGTTGACTCATTGGTGAAAAAGTACTTAACATAAACACGTATAAATGGAATATTGTTTAGAGCAAGGTATTGTATTATAAAAAAAATCAATGCGATAAACAAATCTCAAAAGATGGACTAGTTAAGATTCTTTTCGTGTTGAACCAGATTAAGTGATTATACGATTGGAACTACAAACATTAAAATATTCATGCTTATAATTCGAATACAAGTACTATATTAGTATGTTTTACACTAAAATTTAGCCTTTATTAGACGTTGGTAAAATGTACAACCATCAAGCTATCCCTATTCATAAAAGTTTTAAACTGTAGATAAACTATTAAACAAAGTCATTATATACAAACAATCAATGAATCTATAAATATATTTTATTTCCATTGAAAAACCTAAGCCATAACATTAATTATCTTGGAAATAATCCCCACATAGAAAAAGCCTGTCCGTGTGCAATGATCTTAAACTAAAGTCCATGAATGTTCTCCGAGAAACGCTCCCATTGTCACTTTTGACTAATAATGGAATATATGTATGTATATATATATATCACAAATGAAAACCAATGGAAATTTACACTTAAAATAATACATGCGTGCAAGGTCACCTACAAGTCAAGTGATTAGTTTATCAGTAGTTGGAGTAAAAGAGACGTAAACAGAAAAAAATACAGAATAAAAATTCTAGTAAAGAAAAAACATTCAACTTAAACATTGTGTCAGTGGTTTATGTTATACTCAAATGTGTAAACATGCAGTAATTCAATTAAAAGTAAAGCCTAAATTCAAAGTTGGCAATATTTATTGGATGTCAAAACCAATGGTCAATGAATTAGTCAGCCCCGTTTTGGGTTTTAGAGTGGGCCCCATTTTATTTGAGCTTTAGATCCAAACGAACTCCTAACCTCTCACTAGCAGGTTGTAGGTTTCATTAACTAGTATGAATATATTTTATAGATTTTCATTTATGTGTTATTTGGTTCTGTAAATTGTACTCCTATTTGTAATGTTGATTGTACAAGTAAGCGGAACTTGTAATCTCTCATTACAAATGATCGCTCAGAGCATATTGAAATCATAAAGGAACTTATATTTTAATTGATCTATAAAATTATATCATTATTTGATTACGGTCAATAATTACCATTTTTTATACCTGTAAAATATAAAACTTTCTATGTACTTTTAAATAGTTTGCTTGATTTAAGATCCGTTAAGAAATGTAAATATATGTAAGTTAAAAACAACAGCAAGATGTCTTGTTAACATTTAATAAATGCAGCATATTTTAAGATAATAGCTTAATGCTAAAAAATCACATATGGGGACTCCTAATTTAAGCCATTCATGAATAGATAAACGTTATTAATTGCATTATAACAATAGCAGTCCCTCGTTAACATCATAAACTAGCAGGCAGCGGCAAGATTTTAGATGAAAATTTACTTAGAGAAGCACAGATGGAGGTTACCAAATCCAGTAATACATTAACAGCAATTCAGTTCAGCAATTGGACACATAAATACATGTTAATGGACAGCTGTATAATTGATGGTATGGGATATTGGACCTTAGTGGTAATGCAACCAGATGTGGACATTGTTATACATCGTATAACATGTACCTTATCAAAACAATATTTTGGCATTCAATATTTGTTCTAAACCGAAATATATTAAAAATGCAAATGCTAAATTCTTGATTAAGCTATATATTGTATAGTGAATATTTTCGTAAATATTCAAAAAATGCTTGCAGGAAAGATATATTTAGATATTGTTATAAACTAATTTTTATATTAAAATGTGTTCTAAAAATTCATTTTACTCATTTCAAAGAAAATATAAAAATGTGTTATGTTATTATCCCATGTTTCGTTAGTAGTTTAAAGAATACTTCTTCGTCAGGACATGAGTCGATTTAATTATTATTTTGGTAGCTAGTTAGACTGGCTGAAAATCCTTAACACCAACATTTGAACAAAAACGTAAAAACAACTGCTGGTAATTGGGAGGGGGGATGGAATTTAAAAGTACGTCTTTCGTTTGAGAAAGCTATAAAAGCATATTTCACACTTGTTAAAGTAACCTTATAAAACGTTTTAACCATTGAACGAGATTAACTGCTTCTATAAAATTCCCAAGAACAAATAAACTCCCTTTACAACTTCACTTTATCCCTTGCAAGAGACACACACACTTCACTTTGCAAGTGATTTAATATAGAAACTTTTTTTAAACCTTGGCCGTTAATTTGATATAAAGTGCTAAAAAAATATTTATTTACTTTATATTCTTACCTTATGTAAGGAACCTATGGGCGTTTGCCTGTGTGTGGGTCGCTTAATAGTTTTTTGTTTGATTTAGTATTGAAATCTGTAAATATTAAAGATTATTTGTATTTAAAATAAAAATTTATTTTCCAAACGTATGAAATACTCGTGTACGTATTGCACTTTAAGGTAGATAGAAATGTATAATTAAGTTTTTTATAATTCGGTTTATACTTTAAAATATAAAAGATAAACTCTATCTATAACTAATATAGTACTCGTTATACAACTTATAAATTATATAGAAGACGATTGCTTATAAATTTAATCTGGGAAATGATCAGACCCCGTAAACTTTTATGATTAATTTTTCTGCGTACATATATTTTACCTCTGAGGAAAATAATAAGTGACGTTAAATACTTCTTGTTTCTTTTACTGATTATTACTGATTATACTGATTATTTTACTTGAAATGGTAGAGCAATAATTAATGTACTGCTGTGATTGTGATGTACACATACTTGTTTCAGGAATCATTATGTTGGTTATGGTTAGACTTAATTTTTGTAAGAATAATGTCCATGACAGAGGAGTTAAATTAACTTTTGTTTCCACATATTTTCTTGGCATTAAAAATATCATCTGATGAATCAAGTCTATTCTATTAATTCATTTTAATATCTTAAAACGTGTTCGAAAGCAAATCTAGGATCAAAGCCATCGAATTAATTTACACTTCAAAGTAATTTTCATACAAAAAAAAAATAAACGAAAACATAATTAATTTTTAGAGACACAATCTGTCTTTTAACACAAACAACAGGTGACGAATATTAGAAACCATCTGTGATGGATATAAATGGATTAAGCTTAAAGCAGCTATTGCTTAGTGCTAATTTACTAATTTCCATTTCAAAAACCCACTAAACAAACACATAATTAGGTTAGTAGGGGGCATTAGATGGGCAAACAGCAGCAGAAATCCGTGCACCCAGCAAGCGAAGTGCACCTGCGGATGCGGATGCGGATCATGTCGGCACCCCAGCGCCGATACTGTATTAGTCAGCAAAGTGCACCTGCGGATGCGGATGCGGATCATGACGTCACACCCCCCAATACGGTATCAGTCAGCAAAGTGCAACTACGGATGCGGATCATAACGTCACCCCCCCCGATACTGTATCAGAAAGCAAAGTGCACCTGCGGATGCGGATGCGGATCATGTCGTCACCCCCCCCCCCCCTACCGATACTGTATTAATCAGCAAAGAGCAACTGCGGATGCGGATCATAACGTCACCCCCCCTCCCCCGATACTGTATCAGAAAGCAAAGTGCACCTGCGGATGCGGATGCGGATCATGTCGTCACCCCCCCTCCCCGCCGATACTGTATTAGTCAGCAAAGTGCAACTGCGGATGGGGATTATAACGTCACCCCCCCCCCCCCCGATACTGTATCAGAAAGCAAAGTGCACCTGCGGATGCGGATGCGGATCATGTCGTCACCCCCCCGCCGATACTGTATTAGTCAGCAAAGTGCAACTGCGGATGCGGATCATATCGTCACCCCCCCCCCCGATACTGTATCAGAAAGCAAAGTGCACCTGCGGATGCGGATTCGGATCATGTCGTCACCACTTCCCCCCCACCGGTACAATATTAGTCAGCAAAGTGCAAATGCGGATGCGGATCATATCGTCACCCCCCCCCCCCCCACGATACTGTATCAGAAAGCAAAGTGCACCTGCGGATGCGGATTCGGATCATGTCGTCACCCCCCCGCCGGTACTATATTAGTCAGCAAAGTGCAACTGCGGATGCGGATCATGTCGTCTACCCCCCCCCCCCCGGCGATACTGTATTAGTCAGCAAAGTGCAACTGCGGATGCGGATCATATCGTCACCCCCCCCCCCCCCGATACTGTATCAGAAAGCAAAGTGCACCTGCGGATGCGGATTCGGATCATGTCGTCACCACTTCCCCCCCGCCGGTACAATATTAGTCAGCAAAGTGCAAATGCGGATGCGGATCATATCGTCACCCCCCCCCCCGATACTGTATCAGAAAGCAAAGTGCACCTGCGGATGCGGATTCGGATCATGTCGTCACCCCCCCGCCGGTACTATATTAGTCAGCAAAGTGCAACTGCGGATGCGGATCATGTCGTCTAGCCCCCCCCCCCCGGCGATACTGTATTAGTCAGCAAAGTGCAACTGCGGATGCGGATCATATTGTCACCCCCCCCCGATACTGTATTAGTCAGCAAAGTGCAACTGCGGATGCGGATCATATCGTCGACCCCCCCCCCGATACTGTATCAGAAAGCAAAGTGCACCTGCGGATGCGGATGCGGATCATGTCGTCACCCCCCCGCCGGTACTATATTAGTCAGCAAGGTGCAACTGCGGATGCGGATCATGTCGTCTACCCCCCCCCCCCCGGCGATACTGTATTAGTCAGCAAAGTGCAACTGCGGATGCGGATCATATCGTCACCCCCCCCCCCCCGATACTGTATCAGAAAGCAAAGTGCACCTGCGGATGCGGATTCGGATCATGTCGTCACCACTTCCCCCCCGCCGGTACAATATTAGTCAGCAAAGTGCAAATGCGGATGCGGATCATATCGTCACCCCCCCCCCCCACGATACTGTATCAGAAAGCAAAGTGCACCTGCGGATGCGGATTCGGATCATGTCGTCACCCCCCCCCGCCGGTACTATATTAGTCAGCAAAGTGCAACTGCGGATGCGGATCATGTCGTCTAGCCCCCCCCCCCCCGGCGATACTGTATTAGTCAGCAAAGTGCAACTGCGGATGCGGATCATATCGTCACCCCCCCCCCCGATACTGTATTAGTCAGCAAAGTGCAACTGCGGATGCGGATCATATCGTCACCCCCCCCCCCCCCGATACTGTATCAGAAAGCAAAGTGCACCTGCGGATGCGGATGCGGATCATGTCGTCACCCCCCCCCCCCTGCTGATACTGTATTAGTCAGCAAAGTGCAACTGTGGATGCGGATCATATCGTCACCCCCCCCCCCCCCGATACAGTATCAGAAAGCAAAGTGCACCTGAGGAGGAGGACTTGTCTGTATCAGAAAGCAAAGTGCACCTGCGGATGCGGATGCGGATCATGTCGTCACCCCCCCCCCCCCCGATACTGTATTAGTCAGCAAAGTGCAACTGCGGATGCGGATCATATCGTAACCCCCCCCCCCCCGATACTGTATCAGAAAGCAAAGTGCACCTTAGGAGGAGGACTTGTCTATACTTAAACTTAAGGTAGATAGAAATGCATAATTAAGCTCTTTATGATTCGGTTTATATTTTAAAATATAAAACATAAACTCTATCTAAAACAAACATAGTACTCGATATACAACTTATAAATTATATAGAGGACGATTGCTTATAAAAGTAATCTGTGAAGAGAATATCTTAAATAGTGTTATGATCTGACCCCGTAAACTTTTATGATTAATTTTACTGCGTACATGTATTTTACCTCTGAGGATGGTAATACAAGACGTTGAATACTTCTTGTTTCTTTGAGATATACTGTTTTTTTTTCAACTACAATATATTTTTAATTTTTTTTACTTAAAATACTAGAGCAATAATTAATGTACTCCATTGAATGTGCTGTACACATACTTGTTTCAGGAATTATTATGTTGGTTATAATTAGACTTAATTTTTGTAAGAAATCTGTCCATGAAAGAGGAGTTAAACTAACTTTTTTTTCCACATATTTTCTTGGCATTAAAAATATGATCAGATAAATCAAGCCTATTATATTCATTCAGTGTAATATCTTAAAACATCTTCGAAAGCAATTCTAGGATCAAAGTAATCGAATTAAATTACACTTCAAAGTAATTTTCATAAAAAAAAACACTAAACAAAAACATAATTAATTTTTAGAGACAAAATCTGTCTTTTAACACATACAAGAGGTGACGAATATTAGAAACCATTTGTGATGGATATAAATGGATTAAGCTTAAAGCAGCTATTGCTTAGTGCAATTTAAACAACTTAGCAAGGAAACCAAACAAATCGATGCAATACCCATGAGTTGCGGCCTGTGGCGCTGCCCCTCCTCCCATGTCTCTTTCAAGGAACACACAATAAAATTCACTAAAGAATGCAAAAGTCTTAACATCTTTTTCTAATCATATTATCGACATTCTATTTTCTATTTAATATACGTCCGATGTAACATAAATAATCATTATATACTATAAACTGGAAACTAAAAGCAAACTCCTTTTTAGTATTAGGAAAATGCGAAATGTTAAATCATTTTGTTACGCTCTTGTGTAACCCCCGGAATAAATAAAGCCACGGATAAAATGAGTCGTAAAAGTTTACGGAATGTAAAACGTTGATGCGTAAAAGGGCTCATTAACCACCACGACAAATATACATAAGGTGGTTATGTTTCCTGTCGGTATGTAACTGAACATTTAAAATACCCCCGCCACAGCAACCCTGCGTACTCAGCGAATTTCCAATGCAGCATTATATTATTATTATATATATATATATATATATATATATATAAATGGCTCACTACTACATAAAACCAATTACAAAGTTTCACAAAAATACATTCATAAACAAGAGATATATAACCCTTTATTTATTCTCCATTAGAATAACATTAGGGTTGAGAACGCAGGTTTGCTGCATTGAGAAGGATAGTTATTTTTTTTCAAATATCAATATAACTGAACCAGGTGCAGCTACATACCAAGTTATATTAATTTAAGTTCAAAATTAAGCAGATATACAACTATACTTATTCTCCATTGAATAAAATGGGGGACGAGTATGAAGTTTTGCTGCTACGGGTATTATCGACATAACACTTTTTTTGTACTAATATCCTACAACTAGTTGAAGCTACATACAATAAACCAACCGAAAGCCGAAAATTGTTATTTGTAAAATATTAAGCAAATGTCCCTCAACAATGATCGGTACCAAATTATAGTCGTTATTTGTCGTAATGGCGAAAATAAGGGCATCATGTGGGGTTGGGACATTTAAAATTCCCTGTAAAATAAATTAAAAAACAAAATACCAATACTTTGAAAACAAATAATGACTTCGGAAAATTTATTGCGGCATTACGTTCATCGTAGAAAATGTAGTTCTATATGAAGAGTTACAACCCCACATTTACTTTTGAAAAAATATATATTTGAATCCAAAATGGTGGATCCAAGAATGCGGCCTAAATTATTAACTAAGTCAAAATTAAGTATAAGTTGTTAAAAATGATCAGTGGTGGTCCAGATTCGATATCTTAAGGAGTAAATAAATAATTATGGGAGGTCTCATTTAAAACTCACCCTGTATATATATATATATATATATATATATATATATATAAACGCTAAAATTAGGAAATACATTTTTGCCTTTAGACATTTAAATCACTTTCTCAATGATCATGAAATAAAAATGGTTTACTATGCATATGTACAATCGCTCTTATCGTTTGGGATTCTAGTTTGGGCTGGATGTTTTAAAAGTGTTCTGGAACCACTGAGTATTACGCAAAAGTTTATTTTAAAAATAGGTTTTGGAAAATGTAAACGATACCCGACTGACGCACTGTTTCGAGACACTTCCGTTTTAACTATCAGACAACTTTTATAAAAAACGTTTTAATTCATATTTTTAAGAATCACAACGATCTTTTTCTTCAAATTTCTCACTCACATTACACCAGGTATGCATCTAGAGTTGGAATTGCTTCGTTACAAATTTATAAAACATTTTCTACAACTAACGCATTTTTAATTTCTCATGTCGTGTACCGTAATTTATGTTATCATTTTCAAGACCTGGATTTATTTAATTCCCCTTCCATAAATATATTCAAAAGACGTGTTAATGAATGGTTGCTCAGGTTGGGAATAGACGAGGCCGAGTCTATTATTGCAGCAGATTACAGGCGGCACTAAACTGACCCTTGTACTCTTGCCGCCTTTCACCACTTCACCACTAATCTACCCACCCCCCCCCCCCAAAGCCCCACCCCCTGCCCGACGCCATCATGCATGAACATTTTCAGCTGCTGCCAGCTTTTTTGTTTTGTTTTTGCTATATTT
The DNA here is from genome assembly GCA_963675035.1 of Allygus modestus. Taxonomy (NCBI): domain Eukaryota; kingdom Metazoa; phylum Arthropoda; class Insecta; order Hemiptera; family Cicadellidae; genus Allygus; species Allygus modestus. The sequence goes on from OY776111.1 coordinate 514,549,998, forward strand.
TGGTTTTCCTTACTTCATTTACATTATCATTTGGTCAGTTTTACTTTTTGGACACAACTCAAAGCCGACGCACAGGCCTTAGCGCCTATGTCAGCTTATTCCTAAGACCGTAAATAAATTTGTTTATAACAATAAAGGTTATTTTATAATTTCTCATAGGTCAAAGTTTTCTTTTATTAAAAACTAACAAAAAACTTAATAATGTTGTATATATATTTTTTTTTTGTGTGTTTTGTTTATTATATATATGTGCTGTACGATTTTGATTTGTTACTATTATTGTTCTTGTTTTTCTGGAATAATTTCATTCATTCATTCATTCATATATATATATGGTTTCGATATGTTGACGACATTATTTGTCTGTTTCAAGGCAATGAAGAAGAGACAAAAGAACTTTTAACATATCTCAACTCACTGTCAAACAAAATCAAATTTACATCCGAAGTACAAAATAATGAAATAAACTTTTACGATATAACTATTAAAAAAGAAAATGGCAAACATACATTAAAGATATACAGAAAACCGACGACCACTGATGTTATAATACCAGTTGACTCAAACCACCCATGGCAACACAAAATGGCCACCTTTCATTCGATGATTTATAGATTGTTAAAAGTACCAATGGAAAGAAAAGATTTTAAAAGAGAAAAAGATACAATCAAATACCTAGCTATAAAAAATGGGTACAACCCAATGATGATTGATAAAATTATACAAAAGAAAAAAAAAAAATCTGAAAAAAGAAGAAAATACAAGAAAAAATCAAGATTGGGAATATATTTGTTTGCCACATAATACTGTAATAAACAAGGCATTTAGACAAACATTTAAAAAATCAAAATTAAAAATAGCCTACAAGACAAAAAACAATTCCTTGAAAATGATAAATAACAAAACTACAAGAACAACGAAAAAAAAATCAAATGATTACAAAAAATCAGGAATTTACCAAATAAATTGTGGTAACTGTGAGAGCTTTTACATAGGACAAACAAAAAGAAGTTTTAATATAAGATTTAAGGAACATATCCAAGCATATAAGTCAAGAAACCTTACAACAATGAAATCCAACTATGCAGACCACCTTTTAAAAGTAAATCACAACTACACCAAAATAGAAGACAATTTAAAAATACTTGAGTATGAAAATAATAAAGAAAAACTAAACGTAAAAGAAGATTTATGGATATATTTGAATAATAAAAAGTGTCCACAAAAACTACTAAACACAACTCACTTGAACCATGAAAATGCAATATTTTCAAAGATAAAAGAAATAAGAAATTAAGAAATAAGAACCAACATATATATAGAGAAAAAAAATCCAAAAGCATATGCAAATTTACTACATTACTGTATACAAAATTCGATCCATATGTTAATTTTAATTTACATGATTTCTTTTAGTTTTTAAGGTTATTGATATTTTGACTTGAAAATGGCTTAATAGACCGAAACTAGTCGTCAAAATATAAATTATGAAACTAAATAAGGGTACTTTGTTCTCATAATGATAGTAAAATTAATATATATATATATATATATATATATATATATATAACTATTTATCCTTAGTTCGTTTAACATTTTGTATGTGCCATTAAACATTATTGCCATAACAGCTATGACCATACAAGTGTTATTGTGTCACCAAACGTAGTTAAATTGACCATATATTTAAATGAAGTTATTACAAATTTGTTTCTTATTTCTTACACACAAATCCAACATATTCTATAAATACGCCTTCTGCGCATCAAGAGTGTGATACAACCAAATCGTAAAATTATAAACTTTTTTCAACAGTCCTATGCAAAATATGGAGAATATACAAATTCTAATAATTGATTACAGCTAAGTTATAAAACAACTGTAAATACCAATATTTAGCTTTGAACATATTAACATCTGCAAATCACATGATGTCAGAAAAATAATGTTCGTTACTAAGTATTAGCCTACATTTGTAGTCATATATATTTTCTCTTTTCCCCATGTTTATCATTCAACATACAGAAGCGTATTGTATTTGTGAACGGACTTCTAATGCTGGAGGCCTGTGTTGAACTTCAGACCACGCCGGTGTTAGTTCATGTGTCATGACATTTTTCAGTCCTTAATTGTTATACTATTTTTAATGCATAGTAAATACATTTCCACATTTAAATATGTTTAATTTAGATTTTGTGTAGCAGCTAATATTACATGTAGTTAAACTTGGTTTCTGTTGTCTTATAAATTTATTTTGTTAAAAATTACTTTTATTGTTTCTCTTTCTGCAGTAAACTAGCTAACCAATACAAGCTCCACATTGTCATCGTGTTTGTGGGTTTGCATTTCTTGTTCCTACAACACCAAAGACTAACTTTATAACACGACTCGTTGCCATTCGTTGACTCTAGTCTAGACACCTTTAGTAATCGGGAAATAAATTTATATGGAATGAGAGTTAATGTAATCCAAACAGATTTTAATTAAAAAAGATGTAAAAAGTCATAAATATGATGATGTTTAAACAATTTTAGCTATACCACTTAATGTATGTTTTTTTTTCATAGTACATTGCATACTGCTTTTTAAATTAATTAAAAGCCTAAGGCAGAACTAAACTATGTCACCAAATTTGTAATAATTGTAAGTCTTACTTGTACTTTTATTTGATTTGATTTTTATTTAGTTTTCTGTTTGAAATACATGTTTTCTTTCAAAAACGTCCACAAGTCGCAGGTTTTTTGATTGGCAGGGAAAATCCAAATCGGCCAATAATTTACTTTGTAAATGGGTTATTAATGACATTTGTTTATAACTTCGAAAAACTTGAGAATAATCATTTAAAACTTAATTATATTGTAAAATATAACAAGTTTTGTATGTAAAATAAATGTCTAAGACTTATTGTGTAATATTTATTTTTTTGTACATGTGAGGTAGAGGTTTTTTATTAAATTATGAATTGTAGTTGCTTATAAATATGGCTTATATATAACCTTTTGTTTGTTGTTAAGTATTATATAAATATTATACATTTATACATTATTTAGTTATGTTAGGATAAGTAGTTTTAGTGTATTATATAGTAAATAGTAGTTTATATATAGTGTATTATTGGATTACTCATCTTAAATTCAAGTTGTTTACTTAGAGCACAAGATTTGATTTGACTTAATAGCATATACACAGAATTTAAAGCATTTATGTTGTAGGTCCTGAACTCATGATTGTTTTTTTTTATTTTGTTAAGAAACCCCTAAACGGACATTGTGTCTTAGAGGCCCTATTTTTCAACACAAAAATTAAGTTTTATAGGTCAGCCTGGTTATTGTTTAGGATGAGTTTAATGATTTGTATTTTGTGTTTGTGTTTTGTGTACTTGTGTATCCTACATTACGTTGCAAAATCAAGATTTATTTATTATCTTGCACTATTTTATTTTTACGATTTTGAAATCTGTCTTTATTTCTCCAAATAAATTATCATTTCTCATTATCGTTCGGATTTTGGCAGGGATTACAATCATATATATCACAGTGCTTCATAGTGCTAAGTGAGTGATCATTATCATTGATACTCTTTCTAGATCTACCTGCAAATCGATATTTTCTCTTTAATTATCCTTTTGATAAGTTAACCTTTCGATTTTATTCAGTAAACAAATGATTGGTAGGTAAAGTTCATCAGTTTGAGTGCTTACATTTACTGAACAATGTTTTATGTTATCAATACCTTTAGCTTCAAAATGGATGATGGATTGATTTTTTCCATGTTTTATAACATTTACTTCTGTTGAATTGTCTACAAGTTTAGATTCTTCTTTGATTTATTGTGAACGTGTCCTTATTAAATGAGAAAATTTATTCATTGTCCTACTTTGAAATTTAATGTTTTTTTAGTTTGCTTTCCACGACCTTGGGGGAAAACCCAAGGTGAAAGTGGAAACAGTTCCCGGAATCACATATCAATTATTTTAAGAATTAATTATTTCTAGACGGATAACCTTGGGAGTTTGCCCGTGGGTTTTTCCGGGTGGTCCGCTAATGAGAACGTTAAGCTTCCACGACGTTCTAGAACATTCTAGAACATTCTATAAGCTTTGGACGTGTGATCTTGAGGGAAAGACCTAAGGTGAAGGTGATAGACAATTATCGTGGTTATTTTCAGGTGTTAACTTGTCTATTGTCCATCATCCTCGCACGGTTCGTAAGTGTAACGCGTATTAAGCGTCTCGTTAAGCTTAACGGTATTTTTCCCTCCTTTATTCATTACAAGGCCTTTTCATATGAAATACCTTCTTGAAAAAAACATCCCTCACTTGGTCTAGTACACTCTTGTCAGCGAGTCTTTCGCGGAAGCCATAATGCTTAAATCGGGACAATTTAATCATTGACGCAGTGGTCTTTTTGCACCCGCGCGTTTCATCCCGACGTATATGACGCTACGGAGAACTGATGAATATATAGGTATCGGTGGAGAAGCGCCCGAAGTGGGTGAAAACGTTAAGCAACTCTCGGATGACCTTGGGGAATTCCATGGAAAACAAGTTGTCGTGTTCTGGACAGGAGTAAACAGGCTAACAAGTTATCCAACATTGGCACCAGAATAGGGAAAGTTTTACCGAGGTGGGGGGGATGATGTGATGGGGAGGATGATGTTACCATAGCCTCAAGTGGCGCAAAATAGAATTTGGCGGAGTCGGGAGAGTATGAAGTCATGGGGAGGACGATGTCACCGTAGCCTCAGGTGGCGAAAAATAGAATTTTGCGGAGTTGTGGGGGGGAGGATTTGTCCTCTGCAACTTTACTTACTACGATAGTATCGGCCATATCCCCCTACTGCTAATATACGTGCACAATCATTGTAAGTACGTAATTCAATTTGAGTGTTTTATTATCATGAATGGAACTAATCCTAGATTAAATTACAACTACAACAAACTGCATAGCCATTACAACGTTACCATACCATTATAGTTACCCTTTGTATTTCTACTTTGTCGAAGTTTGAATTGGAACTTGATTTAAATCAAACAGAACAAGCTGATTCACTTTGACTTTAAAGGAATACATTATAACAAATCTATCCTAAACTAATTTCATCGTTCTGATATATTTGATCCATATTTATGCGAGTTTTCCATTCCGGCATTAAACATTTTGCATTAGAGAGCTGTTTTGATATAATGTTGTAAGCATCAAAACTGAACAAACATTTCAATTAACTCATTTATAAACTAAAGAATGAAGAAACATGAAGGCAACCTGTATTATTAGTCAATTAATCTCAGTGGTCACTGAAACAATAAGGTTGAATTATTTCTCTACAGGGTTTACATGTGAAACCTGTAAACTAACTTGAGGGTCAATAGCGGCCTTAATCTATTATACGAACAATGACACGCATATGCATATTTATAAAACAGACTTGACTGCATCTAAAATATTAAATATTCTTTTTCTGCACTTGTAGGGAATAAGCTATTATGAATCATGTTTTTTTTGTCAGACTATTCGAACCCGATTTTAACGATTTATTATATATGGTAAAATATAGCTGTACATTTATTTTAGTTGCCCTCATTAATAACTTCCCTCATTCAATAACTTATCATAACAAAATATTACAATTATAGTTTTACTTTAAATAAAACATTACTTTTTTAACAGATAAGTTTGTCAGTAAATTATTATTATAAATCTCGTTCTGTGCACATTTAAACTTACAAACAAAACATAACTTGTTTGATATTTGTGTTGTAAATATTATCTGATATTCTAAAGAAATGTATGGTATTTGATATTTCAGTAACAACAGATATTCTCAGGTAGATACCAAATTGTTCAATCATAACAAATTGAATGCAGTAAATTGATATGTTGATTAATAGTGATATCGGGTAAGAGATCTCTGAAGCCCTAAAGCCAAGTTTAAACCTGATTGGTAATTAATAACAAATTACGGCATTCAATCATTGAATAATCATAACTAAATTATACTGATTGCTATATGTATATAATTATTACGTCACGCTACTTTCGTTTGCTGCGCTCGGCCCCCTCTCACCCGCTGACGTTTCTACACGTGTCCACTTCGATGATGTTGCAAAACTCTCCAAAGACGATGCAGTTGACCGCTTCCGTGAGGGCGACACCAAAATTGATTTCTATGCGAAGACTGCCTCTTCTGACCAGGTTCCAATGGGGCGCAGCGGCTGCCAAATCCGATGTCAAATCGAACGCGTACAGACAATAGCCGTTGGGGTACATGCTTCGTGAAATTCCGTTTCCGTGGTTTTTGTTGTGAATACCACATCCGGAAAATAACGTGTTGTAACATCCGATGTACAAATGGTGGTTCGCAAAGTCGGGCTGAAGCGCTTTAGCGAGTACTTGCTGTCCGTCAACGTAGAGGGCCAGAAAGTTTTACGTTGTAATGGGCAAAATTAAAAGAGTTGTGCTTAAAACTACCGTTATAAGCGTTGTTACTCACTAGCCCCAACACGATCCTTTTAGGCAACTGTCCCAGGTAAACATTGTCTATAGTTTTGCCGAGCACATCACTTGGAATAGTAAAGGCCTTAACGTCCACGCGCGTTATGGGATACTTTGCAGCGCACGTTTCTAGCTTTTTGGCGTGTTCAACCAACAGTGTGGGGTTAATATTCACTCTTCTCACCATCAGGCTGGCTTCCATCACGTTTATCACGAACCCAGACTTGGATATTAGACTAAAGTTATCGCGGGATCTCGTAAATTTAACTTTAACCTCGACTCTGTTCAGCAAATACTTTCCTTGGTGGAATACGTCAGCGTGTATATATCCCATCATGTCCACAGGGTGGCTATTGGCAAAGTAACTTCGTCTTTTCTTCAGTCCGTCGTTTTCATCTTCAGTTTTGTCCATTTCACCAGCTGTATCGCTCACCTAAAGGGCTGATGATTGGTGGGTTTCTTTAGCGGCATCATCGTAATTCAAAAGAGTTTCAATGTACGCTCGGTAAGGGTAAGTGTTTCCATTTGCCGATACCAGTTTTTGGTTAAAGTATACCTCCACCTGGATAAACAGCGAATGCAGAAAATAGTTTACAGGTCCAACTTTACCGCAGGTTGCGTCCAAAACATTACCGTCCTCTTGCAAAATTCTCACTTTCACAGCAATCAAGGTTTGAGACAAGTCCAAATATTTGTCACCGTGTCCAGGCACGACAAACTCGATAGGTGAGTCGTCAGTGAGTGAGGACAGAGGTTTGTATTGGACCCACTGACCTCCTTCGATGCTGGTCTGAGTGGGTGGTAGAGAAAACAAATCCAATTCGGTTTTAGAACATTCGGCAGAGAGGTTATGCACGTAGGCCATTATGAAAAAATGTCGGAGGGATAGTTCCTTTTTGAATTCTTCTTCTTCTTCTTCCGTATTAGCTTCTTACGTGAGTTTTCTACTTTCTTCCGACCTTTTGGTTTCTGTACTGCTTTCCGCTTCTTAACAGCTGACGAAGAGTCGGGACTGTTGTTCACGCTGCGACGCTTGGGCAAAGACTGAGCCTCGGTTTTTATAGTACCACCAGATATAGGCATAGGCCTGCAGCACCAAACATACCACCGACACCAGCCATGTTCACTCGACGGTGTCTTGGACCAGACTGACAGCGGCACCAGGATTCACTGGGTTAAATCCAAAAGGCTAGACGTGGGAATCCAGGAGTTGAACTTTGCAGGGTAACCTTTCCACTTGACTAACACCTTCCTCCCTTTTCCCCCACCTTTCATTTCCAGTATTTTCTCAATTTTGTAAGCCTTGTTCTTCGGAACTATTACTTTTTGAAGTTCCGCCTCGTAAAAGGCCCCGTCAATAACTTCTCCGGCCAGGTCTTGAACGTGGTACACTGGAATTGGATGCCTTATGACGCGTATTACTTTAAAGATTTCCTCTGTCCAGTTGCTTTCGTATCCTTTGGCAAAATGTTTCTTCTCCTTTGCTATACGCACTGTGTCACCGACATCGAGTTTGGGGGCGATATACGTTTCCTTCTTGGAATAGAGCGTCTTCCAGACTTGCAGAACGTTTTCGTCATTGACGTCAGCTGGTGCCATCTTGATTGTCGAATGCACTGTATTATTGTAGGCCCGTACCAAGTATTGAATAATGTCCACATAGCGTAAAGTGTTTTTGTGAGTAAAGTATCGCCACAATCTTGATTTTATAGTTTTTATAAACCGCTCCACCACTGCAGCTTTGGTATCGGGATTGCGGGTCGTGTAAAAATGTATTCCACGCTGCTTAAAAAACTTTGCAGAGGCCACGGAAACAAACTCTCTACCTTTGTCACACTGGATATCGCGTGGTTTTCGTCCATCGGTTTTTAAAATAGACTCAAAAGCCTCATTAACCGTTTTAGCAGTCTTGTTTTTCAACGGGCGCAACCAACCGTATTTTGAGAAAACGTCCACCACCACAAGCAGATACTTGACGCCGTCGTTGTATTTGGAAATGTTTTTAAAAATGGCCAAATCCACTTGCCATAAATCGTCGATATTACTGACGATATACCTGTTTCTGGCAAAATTTCTTCTTTTTTGCGTATGCAGTGTGTAGGGGTCCTGAGTGAGAAGCCAATCTTTAGTTTTTCGGGTCCTAATTTTATTTTTGGTTGTTGTAATAAGAGGGTGGCTTCCTGCGTAGCAAGCAGAACTTGCCAGGTCGTAGTATATTTTTTCCAGAGTCTTGTTCATGGTTGTTGCGGGTGCATACGAGCCCACGCCTTAGACACTAATCTTCTTCTTCTGTCTGGGAGTGGTGGTGTAATTGTTTTCCGCCTTCTAGTGGTGAGTGTAGGAAATGCTGGTCGCGGTGAAGGAAATGGTCGTCTCGGCGAGGAGGGTCCGGCTTGCTGATGTCTGCGCTGAGGGTTGCCGATTAATTCTTGAGAAACGTTAATCTGGCGTAGAGCTTCCAAAAACGGCTCCCAACCGACAGGGCCGGCAGCTGTCTTCTTGCACCTTACCACATCGCAGACCAGATCGAAAATGTTCGAGTTGGGGATTGCGGCTCCATTTATACTGACGGTACCGTTTCTGTCCCATGAAATTAGTTCGTTGTCACAAAGCCGTTCAAAAAGGAGTTCTCCTTTTGTTTTAAACGCCTTGGGAATCGTGCGTAAGATATCGTCTCTAAAGTTTCGGGTGCCGCTGTATGATGCTTCTACAATAAGAATTTCCATGGGTTTGCGCATTTCATCGTGAAAATACTGTCTCCGTTGAAGCATCTGCTGGTACTGCGCCCATTTAGCCCGGTCTTCAAGGTCCGAAGCGTGAAGCACTTTATTCATATCCTCTTCCAGAACGTTCAACGTTTCGTTTTTCGGTGTAGCAGCGTTCAACCGTTGCAAGACGTCGGGTGAAATCAACACCATCTTCTTAGCGTGATTCATCCTTGAAATACTCCAGGGCCGTAGCAATAACTAGAGGGACCAGTACTTCACTGTGTTTCACCAACAATGCTCGTTTAGAATTCCACGAGCCTTTCGAAGACGCTACGGAACGAATAGTTTGCTTGAATCTTTCGAGTTTCCGTCTCACCTCAGAAGTAAGAGGTATGTTGGCGTTTAAAATGTTCAAAAAGCACTCGCAAATAGCGGTAACCAAACTCTCGTCAGCTACACGTAGCAACGACAGACGTGGACTAGGCTTCAACTTGACTATGGCCTGCAGGAGCTGGAAATTGATCCGCACGGTGCGGGACATTCCGCAGAACTGACTCGGGAAACCAAACGCTGCCCCTATTTATAGGAATCTCACAACAGCTGGTAGCAACAAGGATACAGAAGATAAATATACATATGCGCATGCTAAACGGCAGTTGGATTAATTTAAATGAAAGATAAAATTGCTGCCAAAACCGATATCTCAAAATCGGGCTCGTTTTGTGCCGAAAGGTAAAGTGTCAAAGTCGCCTACACGGCAACGTTTACTGTACACGACCCTGTACGTTTTTGTTTCAGGGCGTGTCACAACAACTCCTGTCTGGGGGCGGGCGATCTTGTGGGGGATGGGCACTACAGTGGCCGGGGCGTCATGAAGTAGCATCTTCTTCAAGGTGTCGAAACATACGATGCCGCGGTCCTGTAGTTCATCGTTATTCCATGGACTTTACACACAGTCTTGAATTCATTCGGGCCGATCCGAATGACATAGGCGTAGTTCTTGGGCCCTCCCAGATGACCAACGAGTTGGCCAAGTATGGCCCCGACGCTTACATCGTGGAATTTGTTTCCGGGGCCCAAGAACTAAAATATATATGTGTTGACTCTTGGTAAATGAAACATTTATATTAAATTGAATCCATTATATTGAATCCATTTACGTAGGTCATTAAACAATAAAGAAAGTCAACCAAAAGACAGTTCAATCGGTTAGTTAAGTTTTTACTAATGACCCTAAGACTGTATTAGTAAAAATAATAATACATTGCCTTAAGTAGCAATTTATATATTGGATATGTTGTCCAAGTTTTTTATTTTTGCTGTTCTTATGTACCTGGTTATTTTCTATTCAAATAGATACTTTGTTGTAAATATTATGTTTAGTTTATAAACTAAAATGTTCATTTGTAAATATGTGAAGTTTAAGTATAAAATAAAATTAGCAACGGCCCTGCACATCTGTAATTAAGGCGAATCTTTATACTTCATCAACAAAATATGTTGCAATCAAATTTCATGTTGTTTAATACGAAATGAGAATAGAACAAGTTAGCTTTCGGAGACTCGTTTATAAATGATGATGATTATTTCTTACATTAAATTTTTGGTGTTTGGAATTTGAATGGAAAACCCGTTTATTACAACAAGGGAAATACGGATATTCAAATAGGGCTGGATACAAAGTCAATTATTTACTAGGGGCGAATATTTAACTATCAACACTCCAAGTACTTTGTTGTAAAAACAATAAAATAAACTGAGTCCAATGTTTATATTTTTGGCTGATCTGAAGCACCTGGTTCTGTTTCGACAGTACAACTTTTAAAATAATTATACTTTGTTTTAGATTTAAGGGGATTGTGTTTGATTTTAGTCGTTTTGATATACCTGGTTATCATAAATTCAATCGTTTGAACAAATATTAGCGTACGTTTTATATCTGAAGGGTAACTTTTATCGATTTTGATGAATCTGGCACATTTTAATAATTCAAGTTAATATCTACCACTAATAATTCTCTGTATCATATGTTTTTACGATCAGTCAAATAAGAATCTACTAATATAACTCATGGAACCATATCTGAGAATTAAATGACAAGTTCAACATGTAAATACAAATATACAAGGCAATATATCAAACCTTAAAAATAAAAGGCTATAGTAAATACACGTTAATTAAAGTTTACGACTGGAAATGTACTTTACCTGTAAGTTAATGCATAAGTTTTGTCACAAGACTCTAAATACTTGTTTAAGTAAATCCGGCTTTAGGTTTACTAAGTTATCAACAAATTTAAAATAAGCCCAATGAGAACACGATCTTTGAGGTTACGAATGGTATCTCACTTGGAAATATCAAATTCCACCTTAAAATGCACTTAAAATCAAATTTCCAATGTCATTTATAGAAAAAATAAGCTTACAACAAAATATTTATTTATGAAAACTATACCTTCGGTATTATAAATTGTATATGTCTTGCATTAAAATGTTATATTTCAGGTAAATCTCATTTAAGTGTTAAACTCTTTCATAAAATGTTTAACATCAGCAAAATAAAGTCAGATCAGATAGCCTAGAAGTTCGATAGAAAACAAAAGACCGTTAAGTAGCTTTCTGAACCTAAACGCAACAATCTAATTTGCAATGAAATTTTACAAAGTTTGTAAACAAAAAACTAAACTAATTGTAGAAATTATAAAACTTACTATTAAAAATAGTTTTTAAAATATTTCTAAAATATTATTTCAGAAAAAAATAACTCGTTATAGGTTTCAGTTAGTATTTGAACCCGAAATTTAAAGTCCTGCTGCTGTAAAAATAAAAACGTTAAGCTGGTAGAAAAAATATATATAAAGAGACAAATCTTCACTACCCAAAAACTATCTGTTCACAACCGGAAAGATAACTAACTGATGGGAAAATATAAGAATAGATTATAAGACATTTACCCTAAAATACTCTCATTCAATAAATACACATGCCCAAACTACTAAATGTATGTTAAAATCGTATTAATTGCGTAATAGAAATAATAATCTGCCAATTTGGAAGTAGTGATCGTTATCAAGAAGTAGAAATTACAAGTTCGAAATAAAAGTTAAACTGCCAAGTCTGCGAAAGAAATATGTAAAAAGTAATTTGCCAATGGTTGTAACCAATATAAGAACGTTGGAAACACTATACTAAAGTCACTAAAAAGGTAGGTTGGCAACTCTGCGAAAGAACATTTCAGAAAGTTAGGTTGACGAAACTGTGAAATATTTAGAGTTAGGTAGGAAACTCTGAACAAAAACCGAAATTCAAAAAGTTAGGTAGCAACCTTCGAAACAAAATGTCAAAAAGTTAAGTTGGCGACACTATGGAAGACAGACGTTATGTTTGAAACATTAGGACAACAAATCAGAAATTTTATTGGCAGCATTATGAACGAAAATATACAACATCTAGGTTGACCGCTTTGAGAAAGAAAGAACACAAAGTACTTAGGTTGGTAACCACTGCAAAAAATAAAAGTGAGAAGATGATGTAGTTAAGGTTTTGTTGAAAATTCCTTGAACGAAAAACTACAGAAATACACCGCGAAATCAAAACACAGCCTTTAGGCTGGCAACAACATGTAGGAAAAAAGTTAAGTTGGCAACAGTATGGAAGACAGATTAAGACGTTATGTTTGCAACATTAGGACAACAAATCAGAAATTTTATTGGCAGCATTAATAACGAAAATATACAACATCTAGGTTGACCACATTGAGAAAGAATGAACACAAAGTACTTAGTAACCACTGCAAAAAATAAAAGTGAGAAGATGATGTAGTTAAGGTTTTGTTGACAATTATTTGAACAAAAAAGTACAGAAATACACTGCAAATAAATTATTAAAAGATTGGAAACACTACACCAAAATGTACACCTACAAACAGGTAGGTTGGCAACTCTGAGAAAGAAGATTTTAGAAAGTTAGGTTGGCGACACAGCAAATGATTCAGAAGTTAGATAGGAAACCATGCAACAAAAAACGAAAAAAATAGGTTATCAACCCTACAAAACAGAATTTCAAAAATTCTGGTTCGCAACTTTGTGAAAGAAAGATCACAAAATACATAGGTATGCAAACATTGCACAAAATAAAGTTATGTTAGTAAACATTTGAGGGAGAATATTCAGAAAGTTATGTTTGAAATTCCGTTACGGTCACGAAAAAATACAGAAAGACACTGCGGTATAACAATTCAACATTTAGGTTGGCAACAACAATTAGGATAAAAGTAAGGTTGACATCAGCAAGCAGGAAAAAAAGTTAGTGTGGCAACATTGGCAATGACAAATTGCAAAAAGTAAAGTTGGCATTTTTGAGAATGAAAGATACAAAAATCAGGTTTGAACCCCCTTAAAAGAAAATACAAACAGTTGAGTTGGCAACTTTGTGAAAGAAAAATGTTAGTATGACAATACTGCGAAATATAAAAGTCGACAATTCTACTAAAGATTTATTTAAATGCAAATAGTAGGCTGGCAACAACAAGCAGGGAAAAGTTAGCTTGGGAACAGTGTGACCTAAAATATTAAGATTTAGCTTGGCAACACTGGAGAAGAAAAATTGCAAAATGTTAAGTTGATAACAAAAGAGTAAAAACAAGGTTTGAAACCCATTAACTAAAAAGGAAATGCCAACATTCAAGTTAGCAACTATGTAAATTAAACATTCACCAATGCCTTTAATAGGTTGGAAACACTACCCCAAAGTTACATAAAGGTAGGTTGGCAACTCTGCGAAATAAAATGTTATAAATTTAGGTTGGCGACACAGTGAGTGAGTGAGTGAGTGAGTAGTTCGGTAGGAAACTCTGTAACACCGAAATTCAAATATAAATTAGCAACCCTGCGAAACAAAATTTCAAAAAGTTAGGTTGTCAACACTGCTTGGTAAAGATTGAGACATTATGTTAGTAATATAATTGAAAAGGTTAGAAATTATATAGGTAACATTAAGAACGAAAAAATACAAACTCTAGGTTAGCAACTTTGTAAAAGAAAGAACGCAAAATACTAAGGTTGGCAAACACTGCAAAACAAGTGTAAAAGAGAATGCTCAGAAAGTTATGTTGGCTATTCCGCTGGCAAAAAAGTACAGAAAGACTTTGAGAAATAAAAACTTACATTTAGGTTGACAACAACAAGTACGAAAAGAGTTGGCAATAACAAACAGTAAAAATGCTAGGTTTGCAACAGCTGAATCACAGTATAATATCAAGAGCTTGGCAACAGTGGCAAGGATTAATTTTAAAATGTTAAGTTGGCAACATTAATAATGAAAGGCGTAAAAACAATTAGGTTTGAAACACTATCTAAGATAAAAAAATAACAGTTAAGTTTGCAAAATTGTGAAAGAAAAATGGAATAAAAAATTCCAACTCCCGTATCTAAATACTCAGCCAATACAAATTAACATATGTTTAATTAGTTTTTAGTACCTTTTGTATCAGTGTGAATTAAATAATTTAATAAATTTAACTTAATTTTTCTTTTTTTTTATTATGTTGAAATGATAACGACAATACTGTGAAATAAGAGATTTTGTGAAGCAAAAGGTAGATTGGCAACATTGTGAAACGGAGATGCCGCCAGGATGTCTCTACTGTACCGGGGCATCGGTAGAGGAATATAATTTGTTTAAGAATGATATAATTATGTAAATAGTTATAGTACAAAATGTATCAATAAGGGTTTGGTTTGTTATTAATTACTTCTTATTTTCCCTTGTCTGCATAGTTTAATTACTTCTTATTTTCCCTTGTGTGCATAGTTTAGTATTGGACTTACACAAGGTACAATTTGGATAAAATTAGTTTTAAAAAGCATATAATGAAATAGTATTACAAGTTAAAAAGGTTTGGCATAGCAAATAGGTTATAGAGCTCTATAGGGGTCATATCTACTGAACAAATAGTGACAGGTCTGGACAAGTTGAAACAGGAGTGATGAACCCGATAAGGATATAAAATTATCCACAGTGTATGATTTCCACCGTAAAGATAAATCACTACTTACAAATATCAACTTTTATTTTATAAATGCATAGATTTTATTTCAGTCTGATCTGATACACCTGGTACTACTTCATATTTTACTAATATATTTTAACAGAAGAAGGGTATTAAAAGATATATAAACAGTGTGAGGGGGCCAAGCGTAGCAAATGAAAGCAGCGTGACGTAATAAATTTATACATATAACAAACAGTATAACTTAGGGTGACCTAGTATTACAAGAAAAAAATAGGTTGGCAGTACTACACAGAAAAAAAACCAGGTTGGCAACACTGCCCAAATGTAGGTTAGGTAAAATGATTGGAAGGGTCGTGAGGGAAGGGGGTGGGGAGGGGGGCGGGGAGGGGTGGGGAGGGGGAGGAGTGGGGTGGGGAGGGGGAGGGTTGGGACCGAGCTTTGCTCAAGGAGTTGAGTTTCGCCTCGGGGGTGGTCCTTTGGGCTGGCTGGATAACTACCATGTTCGGATACGTAACAGGTTCGGACAAGTAACAAGATTGGATAAGTCACATGTTCGGATAAGTAAGATGTTCGGATAAGCAAACAAGCGGGTGAGAGGGGGCCGAGCGCAGCAAACGAAAGTAGCGTGACGTAATAATTATATACATATAGCAATCAGTATAATTTAGCGTGACCTAGTATTACAAGAAAGAAAAATAGGTTGGCAGCGCTACACAGAAAAAAACCAGGTTGGCAACACGGTCCTAATGTAGGTTAGGTAAAGTGGTATGAGAGGCCAGGACTGAAGGGGGGGAGGGGAGGGGAGGGGGAGAATCGTGGGCGGGTAGGGGAGGGGGAGGGGAGGGGGAGAAGCGTGGGCGGGGTGGGGGGAGGGGGCGTGACGTCAGGGGTCAAAGGTCGAAACGCACTCAGGGGGCGTCCATAGTAGTTACGGTGTTACAATAATTATAAAAGTGACGTTGAAGTGAACGAAATACATTTATATATTTGTAATTCAATACATTATACGGTACAGGTTGATTATATATTGAATATGCCTTGTACCTGTATTTATTACAACAACTGTTTTTAATTGAACCACGGGATACCCAAGACTGACATGGAATAGATAGTAATATTGCACTGATACGTACAGTTTGTATTATTTTATATTGATTTAGAAATGCAAATAGGGATACTTGTTTAGTAGTTTCAAGGTATTTCAAAGACTCACTATTAATTTGCCCGTAATGTATAGGTATCAGGTTATCTTAACTATAAAGTAGGAACTTTTGCCCTCAAAGTAAATTAAATTCCTTTTACACAATTATCAAGCAATAATACCGCTTTGTGATGAACTATTTTTCAGTATCAGCTTTTTTTTTATTAAATACCAAAGGCATTTTTCGTTTGTTAAGAGAACACAGAAAGGCTTTAAAGTAAATCAATCCAAACCCTTCAAATTAGTTTTTTGCCAGTTTGTTAAACCTTACTTTTAGTCAAAGGTAATTTTAAATTGTTGGTGAGAGTTTAATTATTCCTTAATGTGAAAGTTGAAGAATAGGTGGCCAGGGATGATCTTTCATACGATGTTGTAAAAAATTCATATTGATAGTATAGAAAAATATATTGCAATTACAAATTGAACAAGGTGGGACATGTACATATTGTGTACTGTTATTCGACTAACATTTCCCTTGACAAAGTATTTCAATTGTAATTGTACCAAGTCATCAGTCAAAGTTATCAGATGACAAGAAGTTATGGATGATATTTTGACGATATGAAACAACTTTACACATACCGTGTGAATGGAGTACCCATTTTTATTTTTGTATTCACGAAATCAAGCAATTTCTATGAAACTACTGTAATCAGCAATTTATTTTATAGTATGTAAAGCGAATTTGCTTAAAAACAAGTTTTAAAACAGTTAAAATTAGCTACATGTTTGTAAATTACAATTTGTAATTATCACTAATGTCTTGAATGTTGTACAACATTTTTTTATAAAAAAATTATTTTACTAAAACAGTCCATCCCAGCCAGTTAATCTTTTCAAAGTAAATCCAGGAAGCATTCGTACTCCTTTTGAATGCATAATGAAGGCCAGAAATTAGTTTTCACAATTATAATTAGGTCAAGAGCTCTTGGAAATGCAATTGATTATTGAAATATAAGTTTATTCATATTACCTCTAGGATTGAAATAGACTCGAAATAAAACAGGTTTACATACCCTACCGTCGTCAATCCTTGTTCACTAGTAGATGGGTAGTTTCGGGACTACTGTTCCATTATCATATCTGGCGTCGATAAATCAGATGTAATAATGGGACAGTAGCCCTGAAACTAGTCATATGCTAGTGAACAAAGGATTGACTTCGGAAAGGTGTGTAAACCTGTTTTATTTCGAGTGAAATGTAAGCTTTGAATACGATAAAGTGCGTTGAATATTGCAAACCTAACTTACGTACTGCAATTAATTAATACTGTACAAAATAATGTTACCTCTTTTGTATTAAATAAAAAAAACAGAAATTAAACGTCTTGGAATAATTTATTTAATAACTCATTTGATGGGTATTATCCAAGTAAATCTTTGTTTTTAAATTATTATTATAGAATATATATTACATTAAAAACACTTAAACCTATGCATGATAAGTGCTTAAGACGAAAATCATTTCCTAATTAGGTCTTTAAATTCCGTAAGTGTAACATTAGGTCAACAACCAACACGGTTTCATAGTATTGTTCTTTTAAAGCAAAGTAATTAAAGTCACAACATAGTACATAGCTATTACTTATAACGGTACGTATATAGTAAAACGTGTGTAGACTATATAAAGATATCACATCCTAGACGATTTGAAGAGTTAATATATTATTGCATTATTAGGAAACATATCATGTTGATGTAGAATATTTAGTTTGTACACTGAGATAAAGACAATGCTAATTGAAAATCGAAACCCTACTAAATCATTACTTATTCTTTTTCAATACCATTGATTTTGTTATTTGCAAAATAATTAGTAAATTTCATAAATTATTCCTGATTTCAAATCTATTTAGTAAATTAGTAATATTCTTTCAGGAGATAATTACAACTTTTAACAAAGCCCATTTCACAAATATTTATTTCTTATTTAAAACTAAAATATTACTATTTAATGTGATACTACAATTTATTTACAAATGAGATACAACTTCGACGTTTATTCACAGAACTGCGGAAGGTATGATTTATGATTTGAGTTGCAAAAGGTAATCCCACTTTTCAAAAGGATAGATGTTGAAGTTCTGAGACTTGCTTTAAAAATATACCTCGTTTTGAATATCATATTGACACTTAGTAATATTTTTATTTAATGAAAGCTATTACAACATATTAGTTTAGGTTTTGTTATTACGTTGAATATTTGAAATTATGTATGCATTTTGAGTTATAGGTAAATTTCGTAAACCTTTTACATTTACCGTTCACCTCAAGTTATCTAACGATTTGTATTTGTATAGGTGAGTATTTTTTATACAAAACATCGTGAGAATTACGTTAAAAAGTGAGAATTGTCCGAAGAGTTTATATATGTAATACATTAAGAAAAGACAAAATATAAATATTTATGAAAGTAAATAATATTACCAATAAAACTACCTTACATGTGTTTTACGGGCTTCCATTAGCGTTATTTATATATTTTTATTATCATTAAATTTAACTTCATACCACGACTAAATTGAGCTCGGCGTGTTTTGTTATCCTATACTGTAATATGAGAAAGGTTCGCGTGTGTCCGTGCTTGCTTGCAACTCTGATATCAAATATTTCACTAACGAATCCTTAAAATGTATTTGTATTCCAGAAATATATATTTTAATATTTTTATTCTACATATTTTTATTTTACACTGTGTCGTTATAAATATTTTACTTCTTTTATCAAGTAAAGTATAAAACATATTTGATATTAATTTCGCGCAATGCGTTAGTTGTTAAATGATATTGGCCGTTTCAGATTTTGAATCCCTCTAATTATTAACTACATGGTAGGTTTGTCTAGCCACTATGACAAAACAATAACATTCGAACAAATATAGCAAATACTACAACTGGTGGTTGGTGGGAGGTAGCATTTAAAATACGTCCTTGGTTTAAGAAAGCTGTAAAAGCCTGTTTCACTTGTTAATGTATACTTATAAAACTTGTTAACTACCCAACGAGACTTACTGCTGCTATAACGTGTCTAAGAATAAATTAACTCCCACAAAAAGTTCTCTTAATAAAAACATAAACAATTTACTTTGGGAATGATTTTAAAAATAAACATTTTATTTAATATTAGCCGTTTATTTACCCCTTTATAGAGAAACTACGGACAGTTGATAGATTTTTGTGTTTTTTTTTCGTATCCTGGTCTACTAGAATAAAAGATTATGTTTATTAATCATTAAAATATATCAGTATTTATTTATAAATATTCAGAGTAAGTTTGAACAACTCGTGTAATTTTTGCATTTTATGGTAAATAGAACTACACAATTGTGTAACGTTCCCGTTGCTTTAATTAACCTTCGGGGAAATCGGCCTGATCAACCGATCATATTTATTTGCTATTGGAGGGACGCCTTCAACTGCCCCAATATTGAGTGACGCCCGGGATGAGAATTTGCCGCCTATCCATTGCAGGCGCTAGGAAACCCCGTTCGTGATTTACTGTGCAACACGTGCCGACCCCAAATGGACTATGAACCGCTCAGGTTCGTGCACGAGAGGGCGATAACGAGGCCGGTGGACAAGGTTTCTTGGGAAAAGGTTGTTGGAGTTGGATATTGTGAGCACGCTGTTGCCGAGGTTCTTCATCTACCCTCTTCTTGCCGTGGATAATTTATTCCTGAGGATATTTTAAGAGGTAAGGCAGATCTCTTGCTAATATTAAATTAGAGACTTTTTAGAACCAAAAATTCAGTTTAAAATAATAATAATTTTGAAACCTTAATTAGTTGATACAATTGACTTTTCATGAACAGACAAATAAATTGTCATTTAAATTCTTGTTAGTTAAATTGTTTTAATTTTGTTTTTGAAAATGTCATGCCAATAATTACTTAGAGAAAACCATTTATCAGCTGTTAGGATAACTTTCAATGAATGTTTATATTTGTATAATAATTGTTAATTTCTAAGTCTGTCACAACTATTCATTTCTTTATCATGTATCAAGTATAATATTTTCCTGTTAATGCATATTATAATATATTCACGGATTAATAAGCTGTAAAAAGGGATGTTTCAATTGTCTTAAACTGCCTTCATGAATTATATTAGTTAATTGCTCACGGAGGATAAATTATCGATTGGAAATAGTAGGTTTATGGATTATTAATTTTGGTTTTAAAAAAATGAAGTTATTGCTGTGGGAAGTATTATAAATACTTATGATTGTTTTCATGTATTAAGTTTTAATTGATGTAACCAAGGTTACCAAGGTTTATGATTTGTGGTCAGTGGTTTAAGTATACAGTTTTTGAGATATTGTGTAGTACATATAATTGCATAATTAAATTGAAGCTAAATATGTAAATTTAAATTCTAAACTAGATTGATATATGCAGGGATATCTTTAATAAAATCTTAGTATCTTGTTTAATCTATCTTTAAGTATGCAATTTCACAATCGTTTACCAAAACATTGAATTTAATTATATTTTTTTGTTATCTGGTCAAATTCATGAGAAATGTATTTTGTCTTATTATAAATATATATATATTTAAATTTAAGAGTTTCAACCAAATATTATGTGATACTATTTAGATAGGAATTGTGTAGGGTCTCAGCTGCGCCTGCCTGCGGACCTACTCGGTTGACGCCTGACGGTCACCTGCCTGGACACCCAGTCGCCGCCTGTCGGTTACTCTGTCCCTGGACACCCTGACTGCCTGTTTGACTGGACACTTGGGCCTCTTTGGTCTCCCCTCCGTGGATTGCCCTGGATTGGAACCGGATCAGTGGAGCCCTCCACGACTGATAAGTCATACCACTTTATTAATTTATTTTGAGGAATTTAGTCACATTCCTTTTCTCAGAATCGATTCTTTGTTATGGCTAGCCTGGACTTGGACAAATAAGTGCGCTTTTGATTTTAAATGTCAGTGAAGGGATAAAGTGCTACTGGAGAACTATTTGGTTACATATAGAGCCACCTCGCTTTGGACTTGGATCCTGCTCAGACCTGCGGTTTGCCGGATAAAACCATTAGTTAACTTGTTTGATACTTAGATTTAGGTTGTGTTTCCTTGTTTATAGTTTATAATTTTGAGTAAAACTTATATGTGTACTGTCTCATTCCATTTTCAGCACGGTGGCCACCTGCAGGTTTAATACGACATATTTTGTGTATCATGGTAATCTATAAGGTTGTGTGTCATTTTGATCTAACTTGCAAATTTTAAGAATTGTTCATATATATATATATATCTGAAGTACTCTAGTAACTTGTTATCTTGGTGCCGTATCATTGATTCTTGGATATACCTTGAAAGTGTTGAGCAATGAGGCTCATTGTGTTTTCCTATAAATGAAGGTGAATATTTTGAACCCAGCTTAAATAAATTTTTTTTAGTTGCTCAAGTGGTCTGTTCGTTACTTACCTATTGTTTGTTTTTATAGTAATTTAAACAAATAAATAAATAAACAAAGGTACAAATAATTTTGAGCAAATTTAATAAGTATTCTGTGGTTAAAAAAAAAAAAACAAATGTCAATAGATTAAGACTTAATGAATTTATGATACTTTTCAGACATTCCATTGTTGTTGAAATGTGAATGGAAGGAAAACAATGAGTTACTTTTATCTGGGTTAACCTGTTTGAGCACAATAAAACCAACAGAGTTATTTGTTTAGTAGATAGTAAGTAGGGATTTATTTTGCTAACAATTTCATGAAAAGTCAATATTTTTTTTTAGACTTAAAAAAAAAGGAAATCTGATCTGTCTTACTGTTGAGTCGCCATTCATCTGGCCCTACAGGATTGATTCCCCATTGTCTTCCTGGTGACATTATAGTTTATAATGGGGTGGCGCCCTTAAAAATAAAACAACCCAGCAATACTACTGAGTACAGCCAAGTGACATCAACAGTAGCCGGAGTTAGCAGTATTCCACGCCCTTCTTCACTGAACTGGTCGGGATTGGATTACAAATGGCGCCCAACGTGGGGCTTCTAAGTTATTTGGTTTGCTTTATGAGTAGATAGTGAATGGACTATATTGAGGACTACTTCTTATGATTTTTTCAGTAACATTGTGGAATTTAGTCTCTTCTATAAACATGAATGCTTATCATTTGCGGAAAGAAGAAGTTCAATACGAACTGAAGATAAGGGGATTACCTTTTGAAGGAACGGCTGGGGACTTACGGAAGCGTTTATCTCAAGGGTTTTCAAGCAATGCTCCAATTGATGAGAAGGTGATAAACAATTTAGACACCTCTGAAGAACTTGATAGTTGTGAGGGAAAATATAATGATTTATCTGCTCTTGTGGAAGAGTATGTTGGTGATTATAATGATTGTGAGTACAACCGCATTATTGCTAGACTTTGGCATTTGTATCTGCGTACTCAAAGGATCCCTATTCCTGCATCTTTAGATGAGAGGCCGGGACAGAAGAAGACTGAACTGGAAGATAGGTCTAAGACACTTTTGGATTCTTTTACTGCTGCACGACGCACACCTGGAGTACCTCCTACAGACTTCCCTACAAATCAAGAAACCATGAATAAAGCCAGTGAAGAGGCTGTAACTATCAATAATCCCCTGACACCTATTCAGCTCGCTGAAGTCAATCAAAATCCGTCTACACGGCATAGAAGCAGTCTACCTAATCTTGGGATAGATTATGGAAATTTAAATTTCCCTCCTGAAGCTACTAAGATTAGTCCACCACAAACACAGGGTTTTGTGGAGAGTCACCCAAGAATCAGCAGCGCTATACCAGTGTACAAATGGAATGTGAAATTTGATTACGAATCAGGACAGAGTG